>WBZZ01001281.1:55000-70000 GCA_019918135.1 Paulinella micropora
TGATGTTGTGTACGTGTAGTTGCTGCTGCCGGTGGGCCTGCTGCTGCAGCGCCTTCCAGAGTACGCCCTGGGCGCGAAACTCGTTTACGCAAGCACGTATTAATAGATTTAAAAGTGTGCAGTTAGGCACTGTCAGTGAGGTTACTTACTCTTTTTACTCAATATGATGATAATAATAATAATAATAATAATAATAATAATAATAATAATAATAATAATAATAATAGTGTATCTCCTGCCAATTGCTGAGCCAAAAGGCCATGTGCATCCAATCCTCCATTCCATAGGGAAAGTCTCCACACCAATCGGTGGAATAAAGGAAGTGACGGCATAGAACATTACTCTAGGAGCTTTATACCAATCAGCCCATGGAAAGGGACCGATGGCCTATGTACTCCCTAATAATAATAATAATAATAATAATAATAGTAATAATAATAGTGCTTCTCTGTCAATGGCTGATGCATTTCTGCACATGCGCCTCCATCGTCTCACCCGTGAGGGGAGTACGAAGAATTGACGATAAGCTCTAATGACACCCCCGCCATGGCAGTTCCAACACTTCCAGACGGACCGGTATGTTCAATGAAAATACTGGTCCAGACGGAGCGGTATGTTCAATGAAAATACTGGTGGCACCGACGGGAATCGAACTGGCGACAGGGCCCAGATGGTAGAACTTGACCACTGGGCTATCACGGTGTCCAAAGTAATAATAATAATAATAATAATAATAATAATAATAGTGTATCTCCTGCCAATTGCTGAGCCAAAAGGCCATGTGCATCCAGTCCTCCATTCCATAAGGAAAGTCTCCACACCAATCGGTGGAATAAAGGAAGTGACGGCATAGAACATTACTCTAGGAGCTTTATACCAATCAGCCCATGGAAAGGACCGATGGCCTATGTACTCCCTAATAATAATAATAATAATAATAATAATAATAATAATAATAATAGTGCTTCTCTGTCAATGGCTGATGCATTTCTGCACATGCGCCTCCATCGTCTCACCCGTGAGGGGAGTACGAAGAATTGACGATAAGCTCTAATGACACCCCCGCAAGGGCAGTTCCAACACTTCCAGACGGGCCGGTATGTTCAATGAAAATACTGGTCCAGACGGAGCGGTATGTTCAATGAAAATACTGCTGGCACCGACGGGAATCGAACTGGCGACAGGGCCCAGATGGTAGAACTTGACCACTGGGCTATCACGGTGTCCATAATAATAATGATAATAATAATAATAATAATAATAATAATAATAATAATAATAATAAAAATAGTGCTTCTCTGTCAATGGCTGATGCAAATCTGCACATGCGCCTCCATCAATAATAATAATAATAATAACAATAATAATAATAATAATACTATATCTGAGGCGTACTGATGCAGCTAATGGCATATCCTCAACGGACATAAGCCTCCAATACCCTTGTTCGAGGTCCTCCACCCCCCGTGTCAGTCTCTCGCCTGATGATCGGGGCCACCGATGGAGCTCCTGAGGGCAAGACTGCACTAAGCCGAGGTTATTCCGCAGTCCCAGCAACCTCTTGCAAGACGTCACCGAATGTGCAAGTGCATACACCAAGCGCGGTTGCTAGAGCTGCCTCGAAACCCCACCCATAACAATCTGGTGTCTGCTGGGTCCTGGGCTATCAACCAGCATATGCGGAGTTTAAGATCTTTTACGCGCGCAACGACCCTCCTCCCCAGCATCTACCACCAAAGGGTTATGAGTTGGCGTCACAGTTTAACGCCTTGAGGCCATTGGGCTGGAACTCTGTTTAGCAAGTGTGACTAGGTTTTTTCATCGGGATTTCCCTCAAATATGTCACAGTCAACACTCCAAGGCAGATTTACTATATCTGAGGCGTACTGATGCAGCTAATGGCATATCCTCAACGGACATAAGCCTCCAATACCCTTGTTCGAGGTCCTCCACCCCCCCGTGTCAGTCTCTCGCCTGATGATCGGGGCCACCGATGGAGCTCCTGAGGGCAAGACTGCACTAAGCCGAGGTTATTCCGCAGTCCCAGCAACCTCTTGCAAGACGTCACCGAATGTGCAAGTGCATACACCAAGCGCGGTTGCTAGAGCTGCCTCGAAACCCCACCCATAACAATCTGGTGTCTGCTGGGTCCTGGGCTATCAACCAGCATATGCGGAGTTTAAGATCTTTTACGCGCGCAACGACCCTCCTCCCCAGCATCTACCACCAAAGGGTTATGAGTTGGCGTCACAGTTTAACGCCTTGAGGCCATTGGGCTGAATAATAATAATAATAATAATAATAATAATAATAATAATAACAATAGTAATAATAATAATAATAATAATAGTGCTTCTCTGTCAATGGCTGATGCAAATCTGCACATGCGCCTCCATCGTCTCACCCGTTAGGGGAGTACGAAGAATTGACGATAGGCTCTAATGACACCCCCGCACGGGCAGTTCCAACACTTCCAGACGGACCGGTATGTTCAATGAAAATACTGGTGGCACCGACGGGAATCGAACTGGCGACAGGGCCCAGATGGTAGAACTTGACCACTGGGCTATCACGGTGTCCAAATAATAATAATAATAATAATAATAGTGCTTCTCTGTCAATGGCTGATGCATTTCTGCACATGCGCCTCCATCGTCTCACCCGTGAGGGGAGTACGAAGAATTGACGATAGGCTCTAATGACACCCCCGCAAGGGCAGTTCCAACACTTCCAGACGGACCGGTATGTTCAATGAAATACTGGTGGCACCGACGGGAATCGAACTGGCGACAGGGCCCAGATGGTAGAACTTGACCACTGGGCTATCACGGTGTCCAATAATAATAATAATAATAATAAAAGTGCTTCTCTGTCAATGGCTGATGCATTTCTGCACATGCGCCTCCATCGTCTCACCCGTGAGGGGAGTACGAAGAATTGACGATAAGCTCTAATGACACCCCCGCAAGGGCAGTTCCAACACTTCCAGACGGGCCGTTATGTTCAATGAAAATACTGGTCCAGAAATAGACCGGTATGTTCAATGAAAATACTGGTGGCACCGACGGGAATCGAACTGGCGACAGGGCCCAGATGGTAGAACTTGACCACTGGGCTATCACGGTGTCCAATAATAATAATAATAATAATAATAATAATAATAATAAATGATAATAATAATAAATGATAGGCTTCCTCAGACTATAGCATCAGATCCAGATCCTGGACATGTGCCTCCATTGGGTCACCGGGGTCAGCCGATCCCAACGCATTGTCAGAACACCAAACAGACATAGCAGCAACAGCAACAGCAGGGGTAGATGGGGGCTGTGAAGTGCATGAAGAGCTAGATGCGAGGGTGTTAGCTGAAGAGAAGAACTCGGAGACACTACGCTGCGCTCCCGAACCCCTCTCTCTAGCCAGGACGTCCACACTGCGCGGACGGCCGCGCCGCGCAACATCAACGTCACTTGGGGGAGAGGGTGGGACAGAAGCTGATGGAATCTCAGTGAGGTCAATCACCTCCTCGCCCCCATCCTCCACCCCAAGCTCCTCCCTTTTACCCTCCCTAGCAGACCAACACTCAGACACATATGATCCAAACAACACATCCAACTTTGGAGGGGACGCAACGCTGTAACCCCTAACAACGCAGCAAGCCTAAAGTTACTGCGGAAGCGCGACTTCCCCTGAAAAAGCTTACAAAACAATCGTGATTGATCCACAGGCGACATATCATCCCAACCCTGCCGCACAGAGCCCTCCCGCTCCCGCCCAAGCAACACATCCTCCACCACAACCTCACCGCCTACGACCTCACCACCCTCCTCACTCCCTCCATCCCCCTCAGCACCTCCCACAGCCATGCTACCAAGCCTCTGCATACTCAGCAACAGCTGCTTACGTCTCGCCTCATGCATGGGGCAATCCCATAAGAAGTGCGCAAGGGACTCATTGACATCATCATGACAACAGAAGCAGCGAGGAGACATGCCACTGACAAACTTGCTGCGGTACAACCGAAGGCGGTTGTTGCAGCTGAGCAACCTTCTCCGAAGCAGATTATAATGCGCATCATCAAAGGCTACCCATCTTGGGAACTCCTTAGTTCCAAAGACTTGTCTTAGGATGACTCGCAGGCCATCAGTAAGATCGCTGCCTGCCTCTCGCTTGTCCCACATCAGTTGCTGCACCATCTTGACGTCCTGCTGAAGGGCCCACTTGTCCACAGTCGAACACCAACCCTCGAGGTCCTTCTCTGAGCTATTTAGGAGCTCCTGAAGCCCTTGTTGTAGATCCATTGAGTCCCTGATAGCGCCTTCGGCCTCCGCAGTCCAGTCGGATTTGACTTGAGATGCGATGACAGGAAATCGCTCCTCCGGTAGAACACGCAGCCGTCCATAGAACTTCAGTTGCGCCGCCCGCCGCAAACGCTCCGCACTCAAAGAGCGCGCCAGAAAGAGTGTAATCCACTTGCTTGTCTTAGGGCTGATGCCGAGAATCATCCTCATGGGGCGCAGCATTGCTGCCTCCAGCTTGGTGAGCTGCGATACGGGGGCACGCCGGACATCGAAGGCTTACTTCAGCTTGGCTGCTACAAGTTGATTCCAGCACATGAGACGATACCTAGCTTGTATCTCACCTGCACACCACAAAGAGTACCAACCTGCGGTGGCGACTTCAGCAGGGCCTGCTCCTTCCACTTCAGGTCGTCGGTGATAACCACTCCTAGGTACTTGTACTGACTGGTGACACAAAGCTTCTGGCCGCGAAACAACACCACGGGCTCACCTCGCTCCCTGATACTTGGTCGTTTCGCCTTGCTCGACGTGTAAATGGGCATGATTTCCGTCTTGCCGGGCTTCAAGTTGACTTCCAGCCGGTAATCTTCCGCGAACTTGGCCACAACATTGACCATCTTCTGGAGCTCGGTGCGACTGTGAGCGATGAGGGCCACGTCGTCCGCGTATAGAAGTGCCTTGATGTCGTTCAGCCGCTTCACATCCGTGATCTTGAGGGCACTCGCCAGCCGATCACACAGCTCATCCATAAAGACGTTGAAGAGTGTGGGAGAGAGAGGGGACCCCTGCTGGACGCCTACACCCTCCAGTACTTCGGGGGTGAGTGCTCCATCAACTAGCACTTGCGACGAAGTCTGCTCGTAGCACCTGCGTAGCGTGCGCCAGAACTTGCCCCTTACACCCAGCTTCCAGAGCCTCTCAAATAGGCCATCTCTCCAAACAGACGGGAAAGCCTTGCGTAGATCGACGAACAGGACATACACTCCCGCTTCTGCTGCTGACGCCCCTTCAACCTCTGCCAAAGGGTAAAGACCTGATCCGTAGTGCGACGCCCCGGGCGGAAGCCTCCCTGCTCTGGACGTAGCTTATCCGGGCCATCCACGAAGAGCGTTAGACGAGTAGCTAATAAGGACAGATACAGCTTACCAAGGCAACTAATAATCGAGATATCCCTCCAGTTGTCAGGATCCGTAGGATCCCCACCCTTGGGGATATTGACGATGATTCCCTTGCCCCAAGCTTTTGGAGTCCTCTCGGCTTCTCGAATCCAGTTGAAGTACTGCGTTAAGTAGCCATTGATGTAGGCGCCGCCATACTTGAGCATCTCGTTCTTCACTTTGTCCTCGCCACAAGCTTTGTGGTTATTCAGGGCACGTTGCCTTGCAAGGACCTCCTCTTGCGTGAACGGCTTGTCCAGCTCTTCGCAAGTGTCTTCACCTACTTCGTGCTCCTTCATAGCCCGGGCCACCTCATCTCTGAAGCGATCGTTCCAGTGGAACTGCCGCTTAGCTTCGGCTTCCTCCCACTCCAGCGAGCCTGCTTCTGCACAGCACTCCACCACAACAGCCGCACTTGCCGGATTTTCCCGTGGCTTCACCGAATTTTTCCGAAATTCCTCCCACCGAGCGACCTTTTCCGGCAGCGTACACGCCAGTGAGCCATCCTCCCTTTGCACCGGCGCGGAGACCTTCGTTCTGCGTGCCCCGCCAAGCCGCCTCGCGAGTAGCCAAAAGCGCTTTGAGGATTGCTCGCGTTGACATTTGACCGCTTCTTCCTGCACTTGCTTGAAGGAGGCGGACTTCTTGGCCCGAGTTGCCTTCCGAATTTGCTTGCGGAGCCGTAGCCAATTCAGACGGGCTTCCGCATTCGATTCATCCCTCCTGTATGCTGCGTAGGCCTCCCGGCGCTGTTGAATGAGCTCCTTTAGCTCCCCGTCGAACCAATTGTTGGTGAAACGGGGTCGTGTACATCTGGAGCCAAGGACCCGGTGCGCCGCCATTCGGAAGGACTGCGCCACTCGCTCGGTGACGTCATCTACCACCCGTTGGCTGTCGGCACCACCCGATAGGTCAAGCTCAGGCAGCTGATGCACTCCAAGCTTCTGTAGGCAATGCTGGAATACGTCATCGAACTTGTCGCGTAGATAATCCAGCGCTTGCTTCGCAGCGTGATCATTACCCGAGACACCAGCACCAATAAGCTTATCAACACGAAAGGACCTGTAAGGTTTCGCAGCCCGCTTTGGCCGGCGCTGGCCGCTCCACGTCAGTTCGGCCCATACTGCCTTGTGGTCCGTATCAAGATCATCTTCGCATACTCCGAACTTTGCTCCAGATGCCAAGCCAGGCGACGCGCAGATGTAATCGAGGAGGTGCTTGCCTGTGCCCATGCCGCGCTGCTCACGCCGGGACCACCAGTAGGACCCTTCCACTGGGCACGAGAAGCCGCTCAGATTTCGCAGGCCCGTAGCGACAAGGACAGCCGCGAGTCTCTTGCCGTTCTCCGAACGTACCGGTGCTCCCTTATCATCGACCTCCCCGTGCTGACCGACGATGCCCTCCTCTTTTCGGCTGCATGCCGGCCCGAGCTTCGCGTTGGCATCCGCCACCGTGACCACAAGACCTTTGGCTCCAAAAAAAGCTATAGCTGCCTGCCAGGCCGCATACGCCTCTGACGACTCTTCTTCCTGCGTTTCCTGGGGAAAGTAGCCGTTGCCCACATAGATATCCTGAGCGCCGGTAACACCCGAGGCGATACGCAGCCACAATTTCTGCCGGTGGTCGACGGGGGCTGACACCAGGTTGCAGTACGGACCAAGGAAGTTAGCCACCGCGAATAGAACCCCACCCTTGCAGCGATTTTTCTCGCTGACCTCCGCAGGTTTTCCAAAAATCCGGAATCCATCCAGAATCGGCTGCCGATGCACCTAAGTGTGTGTCTGAGTGTGCTGATGTGCATGTGGTGCCCCTGCATTCGGCGGCCAGTGCAGTGGGGGACCAACCTGCGCAAGCACCTGCAGAGGGGGGCAGCACGAGGGCGGAAGCCAAGCGCGGCCGTCGGGTCCGGAAACGAGCCAAGAAGCACCGCTCCAAGCAGTTCGATACCGGCTTCAAGCTACTCGTCGCGAGTCACAACTGGCAGGGTAAAACGGGATACGACAACGTAGGCACGGCGGAATGGGCATCATTCTACAAGCACGAGGGCTGGCTAGTCATCGGGGCTCAGGAGCACCGCATGGGCAAGAAGCAACTTTCCAAATGCAGCCCGAAGACACCACCTGCACATCATCAACACATTCTTCATGCAGAGGCAAGACGCGATATCCCGTCGCAGCTTCCTCCTTCCGGACCGCCGCTTCCCCACGCAGATGGATGCGAATAAGCCTTCGGACAGGTTGTCCCTGAACCTGCGCCCAAGGGCCACATTGACCCCTCTGCCGAAGAATTTGAGATGTTTGAATTGCTGCAACGCCGTCTGCCTGCTGTCATCGTCCTCGTAGACCAGCTCCAGGTGACGAGACATTCGCTGGCCTTGCCACTCCATTACCGGGACCACCAGACCAAGACCGCTGATTTTGGAGGCGATCTCCTGTAGATTGGCGCGTTCTGAGAGCCCCCAGACAATCAGATTACGCCCGTCCTTGTCGTACCGATCTACCCGCCGGTACCGTCGAGGCGGCGGTGCCATCTGCCATATAGCGCCGCTCGCCTTATGTTGAAGCGCCGACCCGTGTGCCAGGTTTGGGAAGGAAGGATGAGGCGCATCTAAGATAGCCTCTCCACGTGGTTCAGGAATTCCGTCATATACGCGAGCCCTCATCCTCCCATCCTGGGACATCGGGCCAGAGCCCGTCGAAGAGGCATTCCCACGGGGATTGTCCAGGTCTTCGGCGATTCTACCTTGTCCCATAAGGGCCACAGTGGTAGCTCCGTGCTTCGCGTATTTGTAATCCATTGAGAGTAGTAGACGGCCAATGTCGCTGGCCATCACCGCCGCGCCTCTTTACGCCGAGGAAAGCGCCCGCCCATGCAAATAGCATCGGCGGTATCTGCAACACACACTACACGCATTTCCGCCGGTGTCACTGGACGCTGCCGCGTCGCTTCGTGCCCTTCGGCACCCGCCAGCACCCCCAGCGTCGCCAGAACCTGCCTCACGCACTACACACACTCTCCATCGCATCGCCAACGCCTCTACTCTCATGCCTTATGGACTTTCAGCTGCTCCTAACAATACACATCATGAGGTACGGGTGTCCCCGAGTGGAGCCAGATCGGACGGCGTGCCGCTGAAACTCCTTCCCCCACGTGGGTATAGAAGGCGCGAACCTAGCGGTACCTATAGGGTCTTACAGACAAGTATAGTAATCCCAGCCGAAGCTGCTCAGTTAGAAATGCAACGGTGGAGGGTGTGAATGCATGGGGCAAGGCACGGCAACGCAGCAAGGCACTGGCAAGGCAATGGGACCGACTGAAGCCCCTCTCCAACGTGCGCTCATCATGTGTTCCAGTTAGGCAACCCCGAAGAAGCGAAGATAGGGAGGAGACAAAACCCAGATAGGATGAAGATAGGATTAACATGAAGCCGAAATGGAGCCGAGTTGGAACAGGTCAACTCGGCCCCATCTCGGCTCAATGTGAATCCTATCTTCAACCCATCTCGGTACTGTTTCCTCCGAATGCTCACCTCAACAAGATCACCAAACCGGAACTGGAAGCCCCCAGGCATTTACTCGGCAGGAAATTCGGCGAAAATGGGCTAACCAGGAAACCAGACCCAAACCAACAGCCAAGAAAAACGAGCCAACCAACAATCCAACAGACAACCCCACAACCTGCCTGGCCGAACCCCTACCGAGTAAATGCCCAGTTGAGAGTTGCGCATATCCCGGTGACCGCCCTCCCCAAGCGGTCACCTTCGTGGGGAGAGGCCCAACCACCTCCTCTTCCCATGGAGTGCCATCTTGTGCACCCCTCCAGTATAATAATAAATGATAATAATAATAACAATAATAATAATAATAATAATAATCATTAGAATCATTATAATCATAATCATAATCATAGTAATCATATTAATCATAATAATCATTGGTGAAATAGTAATAGTACTAGTAATAGGAATAGTAATAGTAATAGTAATTTAAGTCTTGACTACCCTCCTGTGAGGAAATTACCAACCGGCATTCAAATGAATACACACACGGCTGTCATTTGATCTCAAAATACTTCCGAGAACAGGGAAGGTACCAAAGGACGCTGGGATGGTCAATGCCAGTTTATTTAGTACACTTGCTTGAAAGACTACTTGTCTCTTGCGAAACAATACAAATTCTGAGAACTAACGAGAATATTTCAAGTGGAACAGAGTTATGTAGCGGTTTGAGTTGTTCAAGTCAGTCTGAGAGAAAAATGAAGGGAAATGTGTTAAGTATTGCCGCTTTAACTGACATATGACTTGTTTTACCATTTTACCTAGAGTGTGTTGAATGGGAACCGGAAAAAGCGGTCCATAAAGTTTCGGATACGGGAAAACATGCAATAGTCAAGCCTTTCTAAAAAGCTAGCTAGTAAAGGGAAATAAATTGATCTGTTAACGGCAGTTGAAAACGTAACAAGTACAAGTTATGACAGTTGATAAATAAATGGAAAAATGAAGTAACGGAACTAAAAATAGAAGTGTAAACTTGAAGTAAAAACTTGAAGAAAGTTTAACAGAATATTAATGTTTCGGTCTGGTACGGTATTCATTCCCATAACTCCCCCGGGCCCCCAGACCATAACTGTAGGTTGGAGTTGCGATCGAAACGAATCGTAACAGATGATTGACCAATTGATGTAATTAAGTATAAAAAGAAAACTTGATGAATCAAAAAGATTGCAGATGTAGATCAATGCGCAATATTTGCGGACGGTGCGTATATGCCACGGTGTCAACGCATTGATCAAGATAATATCAACATGCAGAGGCAGGACGGATATAGTGTACCCAATCATACATCATGAAAGGAGCGTAGGGAGCGTAGGGCCAATACTATCACTACGTGTTCAAAGCGGTAAATAGCATTGTGTGACCTGCCTTAGCTAATGCAACTTCAAAATATGTGAATATGACTATCGTGCAAGCCTGTAGAAAACATTAACTTGTCGGGTGGTATATGAAGTGGGAAAGTAGATAGAGTCCGTCGGGAGTCTAAAAGCAAAAACCACTTGAGAGTCTACTTCGATCTCATTTTGAAGACGTGAAAATCGTATGTCTTACCGTTGTAAGGTTTTCGTAACGTTTGAGCTTTTCGGGAATGATCGAGCCCTTGTTCCTGGAGTTGGAGCTGGGCTTGAACTGTCACTACGTGTTCAAAGCGGTAAATAGCATTGTGTGACCTGCCTTAGCTAATGCAACTTCAAAATATGTGAATATGACTATCGTGCAAGCCTGTAGAAAACATTAACTTGTCGGGTGGTATATGAAGTGGGAAAGTAGATAGAGTCCGTCGGGAGTCTAAAAGCAAAAACCACTTGAGAGTCTACTTCGATCTCATTTTGAAGACGTGAAAATCGTATGTCTTACCGTTGTAAGGTTTTCGTAACGTTTGAGCTTTTCGGGAATGATCGAGCACTTGTTCCTGGAGTTGGAGCTGGAGCTGGGCTTGAACTGAATATCGCGCTGAACGACCTGATCATTCTCACTGTCGAGTGTCATCTTCTTCCAGGAGTTGAAAGGCTTGGTCCACTGGAGATGCGTCGGGCCTTCCGTGACAATGCCGTCCGGGTGCGTAATCAGCTCCACGTAGACTGGGCGGTACAGCATGTTCGACAGCGAAGTTATGCCGAGCTGGTGGACGCGGAAGTCGTCGCGATCGTCCGTGGGATCTTCGTCCATGATCATCCCTAACTTGATCAAGCAATCGTCGATGAAGGCTATCACCTCACCAACGACATAGTCCTTCTGGTCGTCATTGTGTTCCTGATCCTGGACCGGGTCGATGGCCTGAGCCAGATCGGTTGGGGCCGTGTAGGGACTGATGTGTGCAATGTCAATTTTGCGGAGGTCCTTGTTGGTGTGCTCGTGCCGGAGGCGAAGGTGTTATTGGAAGGTTTTTCCAATATAATGTACGGGCCGTCGTGTTGAAGAACAGAGGAGGCGGGAATACCTTTGGTTGATTGCTTGGGGCGATAGACGGTGACTCGGTCACCTACCTTCCAATCGGGTAGCTTGCGTCGCCGCTGCTTGTTCTTCTGTTCGTTGGCAGCCTTGTGCGTGAAGGAAGCGTATTCCTTGACATACGTCGTGACAGCAATCCGAGCTAAGCGGAGAGTGTCGAGTTGGTCCGATGTCTGGACGGTTGTCGAGCCAGACTTAGTCATTGCGGCGGTTGATCGAGCCGCGCGTTCAGCGATGACGTTGGGAGAATCGGAGATATCGATAGATGTACGTGGCTGGCGAGCCATCATACCTTCAAAAGCGGATACGCCGGTGGCGGTAGAGACGTAAGTGTTTTGCGAGAACGACAGAGCTGGCATGGCCTTGGGCCAAGTCTTTTTGTCTTTGTCTGCGAGTGCCTGGATAGCGCGTCGGAGGCTTTGATGCCTGCGTTCTACCATGCCTAACTGATGGTGAGAGTATGGCGCAGTGGTGAGCCATTCGATTCCAGCCATGCTGCAGAAGGCCTTGGCAAGATTGCCACGGAAAGATCCATGATCGTCAGACAGGATGGCATCCGGAAAACCAAAAAGGCAAAGCCATCGGGCGAGAACGGTCTCAACAGTCTCCTCAGCAGTGGTGGAAACGACTGGAATAAACAGTAGGTAACCTGCAAATGGATCGACTATAGTTAACAAGTACTGCTCGAGTACGCCTTCGATGCCTACATGAACATGATCTATGCCTATAGCTTGACCTGGATGGCTCCAGACTAACGAGTTATAGCGGCCATGATTAAGTGTGAGGCGGGCGTGCGATAGTTGACAAAAGTGGCAATCCTTAAGGATAGCCGCAATGTCGGCGTGCATCCTGTCTTTCCCATCAGGTCCGAACCATATGTATCGTTGATGGATATATGGGGCAAGTGTGGGGACCTTTGCGTGATTCTGGATCAAGTGAGCATGGGAGACAAGCTTGCGTATGAGGGGATTCGGAACACATACGGCGGGAGCGGTCGGACATGATATGTACCGCTAGCCCTCCCTTGAAAAAGAGATGAGTATTACCCTGGCCGATAGATGTAGATCCGTCCCAAAGCGGTTGCAAAATGGGATCTTCTTTCTGCGCTGACTGGATATCCGCGCGCGTGACGCGTGGGGCATATGATGTAGCATACATATTAAGCACAGCATGGCGATCCAATCCAAAGTTATGAACAAGCCACACAAGGTTGTCCTCGAGGAAGACGATCTTGTGGCATGCTAAGACTGTTTCGCGGAGATGGTCTTACCGTCGGGTATGAGGTGTACCATGTCCTGAGGGACGAGCACAGCAAAAGGCTTGTTGAGAGCAAAAAGTTGACGAGCTACGTCTGGAGCACGCTCCGCGGGCGGGATGACTATGGCATAGTCCCATGGGGCCTGTAAGGTCTTGATCGTTGGTGCACCGCGCAAAATTCGACAGTCGTGCTTCTTAAAGCGCGTGTCTCATTGCGGATGACTACCGTCAATCGCAAGCCAAAAGGAGCGTCCACTGGACTGTAACATAGTTGCCGGAATTGTGTCCAGTAGCTGATTCGTCGCGTCGACTTCCCCAAGGAGAGTGGGTTGGCCGGGCGATTTACAAGGAATACGAGAGAGGGCATCAGGAAGGAGATTCTGTTTACCCTGAATGTATTCCACCTTGAAGCGGATAGTCTGAAGGTGGTCTAACCCATCCAACAACCATCGGGCTTCTGGCGTGGTATAGCCATATGAGCGGGCGATGATCCGTGACAATAGTCAGTGGATGATCACTAGCATCGATATAGTAACGGGATTGCTGAACACCGTAAATTATACCGTAAGCTTCCCGAACATACGTGACCCACCGAGATTGAGTATCCGTGAATTTAAGCGAGAAATAAGAGATGACGGGTGCAGACTTCTCAGGGCCCGAATGTAGAGCTCCACCGATGCCAACGATGCTTGCGTCTTTTCGAAAGTAGAGCTGCTGCGTCTTGTTGTATTTGGCGAGAATCGGTAGCGATATCAGGACACGCTTGAGTTTTGCAAAACATTTCTTCTCTTTTTCACGGAAAAAGTTGGGTCCCGTAGGCCGGGCGTTCGTAGACTTGAATAGATCGGAGAGCGGCGCCACCAAGCGAGAGTAGTTAGCAATATGCGCCTGAATAAAGTTGGTCATACCGAGTATAGATCGGACCTCGGTGATGTTCTGCGGTTCGGAGATCTTCAGGATCGCATCAATCTTGCTTGTGTCGGCGGCGACGCCTTTCTTGCTGCAGCACGGCAAGAGAGTTATAGCCAATGCGTAGCTTGTCCGCGGCGAAGTAACAGCCGGCTGCCTCCGCAGCCTCCATGAGCTTCTCCAGTTGGTCCATGTGAACGTCGAAGTCGTCGTGAGCCAAATGCACGTCGTCGATGCATGCTGCAGCCGTCTGACCCCAAAAAGAGACATGGCCGACGGACTTGTCGACTGCGCGTTGGAAGTCACCAGGGGCGCGGTGGATACCCTGCGTTATATAGTTGGAGACTAGAAGTCCACGAGGAGTCCATACGGCGAGGATGTCGCGGCTACCGTCTGTAGGGTCGATCTTCAGGTGCGAAAAACCATCAACCATGTCCAACGCAGATATACGGTTATATCACGCGAAGAGCTCACGGTGATGATCGGGGTTAGGAAGGCCAGGGACCGGAAGGATGAGCCGGTCGTTAACCGCGCGGTAATCAAATACCATGCGGATGCCTTTGAAATGATCCTGCAAGAGGGAGTTAAACTTGCCTACAGGGCACGGCCTAGTAGCCCACTCACAATTAGGCGAGGCAAAACTATAGCGGCCAGTAGCAAGCATATCGTCTGCCCACTGGGTCAGGAACTCTCGGACAGCAGGCGTCCAACTAGGGCAGGGAACCCAAATAGGTTGTGCACCTGGACGTAGCTTCAAATAGATAACGGTGTGCGTAAAACAGCCTGCCTTTTCGTGGAATCGGCCGCCGTAACGCTCTAGAAAATCTTTCGCTCTTTTCTTCTGAGGGGGAGTGAGGTTGGAGCTAATAGTATCCGGGCCGAACTTGGGTTTACGGCCTTCTTTTCCTTTGTTCGTCTAGGTATTGTCGGCATAATCGCTCTGAAAGCATCAAAACGGGGTCTGGGAATAGGCATGTGATGTTATCTTGTGTGACGAGTAAAATACCTGGATCAGAAGTCATGTTCATAGAGAGCCAGTCTAGACCGCTAATCGGGGGATGTTCCCGGTCATGCGGTAACATTAGCTGGGCCACACGCAGCATTTCATGATGATAACATGATGATTGTTACAGTTGTAACATCTAACCTTGTCATACTTTGCTTGCCTGTCTCCTGCCCCAATGAGGTTAACTGTGATGGGATCAGCACGTGAACTGCCAGTCCCATACAGCTTCTGTGTCTTGGTCACAGACACACTCCCTTGGGCGATTTGTTGCACTACTTGCAAGAAATCATCCCAACCTGGCCTCTGTTGGGGCAACAAAGACAACCGTACATTCTCATAATAGCAAGCAAAGGGAGGCAGATGTCT
>WBZZ01001281.1:90000-125000 GCA_019918135.1 Paulinella micropora
AAACCAGAAATGCTTCTCATCATTTGCCCTCAGTGTGACACTCAGTTGTAAATGCTAGTGCTGCGTCACGGTCTTTTTTGGTCCACACAACAGAAGTGTGTGGAAGGATCTGGAAGGGTCTGCATGATAGAAGTGCGGCAGATTCGATTACACCAGCGTCGTTTCCGATGGACCTCTCCTCAACCGCAACTTCAATGCGAGCTATTTGCATGTACAAGCTTTGTCCCACGACCTTCTCTGACCTCTCTACTGTATTGTAATTTCACGTTTAGCATAAAATACAAAGAAGTTCAATCTATGCATTGAACTGAACAACAACCTACCCTCTTCATCTCCATTAAATTATGATTTTCATTCAGTTTTAATGTCGGCAGCTGTTCTAAGTGTTTGTGAACGCTCAATTGTACTTCATCGAGCTCAAATGTCGGCAGCTGTTATAGAATTCATTTTGACGTGAAAGTGAATGTCAAGGGAGATTTCAAGGGCCGCGCGGATAAAGGCAATCAGTTTGTTCCGCTTCCTTTCCCTTCACTTCTCTTGTCTGCAAAGCCCCAAGTAAGAGAGAGTGAGAGCGAGTGTTTATATATATACATATATATATACATATATTATATATATATATATATATGTGTGTGTGTGGTTTGAGAGAGAGAGAGAGAGATTGAGAGAGAGAGAGAGAGAGAGAGAGAGAGAGAGAGATAGAGAGAGAGATTAGAGAGATGAGAGAGAGACACAGACAGAGAGAGTAAGCCAAAAGAACCAAGGCATGGAGGAAAAAAAAAGGGGGGGGGCGGGGCAGAAATTCTCTGTATCTCTTTCTTCTGTCCATCCCTGTCGTTTCTTTTTCTCTTTTCCCTTTGCATCTTTCTCGCACCCTTTCTCTTCATTGATTAGTGCTTGTTCTGAGGCAGGCGTAAGAGGATATTTCTCCGATCATGCTCCTCGCCGTTCTTCCTAAGTGTTGTTGTTGATGTTGTTGTTGTTGTTTTGTTGTTGTTGTTGCTGCTGCTGCTGCCGTTGTTAATCTATTTGGTACTTGAGTAGTATTTGCATTGTTATGAGCAGATCACCCCCACCCCCCCCCCCCCCCCCCCCCACCCCCCAACCACCACCACCAAACACACGCACACATACACACCACCACCACCACCACCCATCACCACCCCCAAGCCCGGACAGCAAAGCCGCACTCCGCAACAATAAATCATGTGACGGCTAGCATAGTATTAACATCAGATCGGGAGCTCTTATTTGCGGTATGTCACGCTCTCGACTTCTTATATTTTACGCAAACACTTTTAGTAAGAACATACTTGCCACCTTTTTTTGTGCAAACACTTTTAACTATTAATAATAAGAAAATACTTGCCACCAGTAGGAATAAGTGGGAAGCGTAAGAGGAATCGGGTCTCTGCAATGAATGACCTTAACCCTTACTCTGCGCGTCCAATATTGGACGCAGTGTCCAAATGTGGATGCACAGTCATTTTTCAAATGAATTTCATCAAAATCACCTGGTCTTGCGGGTTCAAGTTAAGTTTACTTAACCGTAAAACCGTTCACCAGGTGAAAAAGTACCCGGCATCTAATATTGGACGCAGCCTACGGTGTCACGGCGTACTGTGTGCTTGCGGCGGCACTGCCCTGCCAGTGGCCAGTTCAGTGAATCTGCCAGCCGCCAGCGATACTTCACACTGATTATTATTAAATATTATAATTTTGTCTATGCTCATGGTTATACCATGTGGTATCCGCTGTTACCATATGGTATCCATTTTTCAGTGACAGGTTTTCAAAAAAAAATTTCGTTCTAACCGGAGGCGTTGTCATGAAATAAACTACAGTCATCCATTGAGAAAGTCTCAAGGAAGCGACCCGTAAAATTTCTCGACATTTTTTTGTGTTGAAGTTATTTTTTTTTTTTTTTATAAAAGGGCGAACCCTCCCACTGCATTTTTTTCCACGGAAATGCTCCAAGATGGATGTGGTTGATTGCTTCTGCCACTATTTTAATAACTTCTAAATACTTTGATGAGGAGTGAGTTTGGGAATTCGAAATATAAATAATTATGGTTGTGATGCTTTGAAAATTTTGAAAAAATCTGTTGTCGAAACAGCCTTGAAATCTAGGTAATCGCTTTTAGGAACAAAATTTCCCTTGGGTTTGGTAGATTCAGCAAGAGAGATATGCATGAGAGATAGAAGATAGCCTTCCTGTAGTTAGCAAGCAACAGTGATAGATATTTAGATTTGATTAGTCTAGAAAAAAGGAGAGGAGAACAGAACAAAAGAAAGAAAAAAGCACTAGAAGTGACTTATGTCTGAAAATTTTTGAGTTTTTGGAGCGGAGAGATGTGAGATAATACAGTTTATATTTCAGAAACTACAGCTTTTCATTTAACAAAACTGACATACAAATAACACAATAAAAAGGAAAACATAGGAGTGTGAGGACACATATATTTGCCTACTCTGGGGGAGCCATGCAAAGACATAATCCAGACATGCATTTACAAACATTCTTACATAACACACAAATTTACAGATTTCTTCCGATAAACATTTTTGTTGTGTTGCCAGTTTACATGAACATTCATGCATACTGCTCTGTCTATCATTATCATCCATTTTGCCTTGCTTGCTTTATGTGCAGAGAACTTTAGTTACAAAGCCATGAATTTCGAGTGTTTTTCCTGCTTCCTTTATACGTGCTTTTTTCAGTTTTTGTTGTATTTTAATCCATAATATACTTTTTTCAGATATTCTTTCATGCATCGATTTTGCGTCCGTTGTTCTTGTGCACCGTCATTACTTTTCACAGAAACCATTTCCAAGATCTCACAAAAATACAAAGCAATCATCATTCTTTTTATTAGAAAGTTCGAAATATTTCACCAAAATTAGTTTTTCACTAGGTTCATCAATTCACATAAGGCAGCATGCTTTGCTTTTTGTTTTTCGTGATATTTCAAAACTGTTATTAAATTTCACTGCTTTGTGGCTTGCTCACAACATGCAAAACATTTCATTATACAATTCATTATTCTTTCATAAATGTGAATTTTTTTACTGCGTTCACATGAATTCGATCATTTGTTTCGAATGAAATATATGTGTTCCTGCTCTTTCGTTTTGTTGCTAGTCTTTCACTGACCTCCCCAACACTTACCTTTAAACATGTTTAGTTTTCATAATTATCTGTGATTGAAAATTTATTTTTTCTGATAAATATATATGTTTTTCTTATTTATGCACAAGAGCTTCTTGGGGGCAGTGATAGGTTGACAAAACATCACACATTTCACTTTGTTTTGTAGCTATTTGTTGCTCACACTCCCTGACGCAAGCATAGCAAACTAGATAGTAAATAGAGCTTTGTTATTTGTGTATTCACCTCATCGAAAACTGTCACTTTTTTAAAATATCTTGCTTGCTGTTTTGAGGGTTCATAAGTTCAACCGAAAATATTAGAATTTATGTAGAAAATGATCAGAAGAAAATTTGAGGGTGCATATTATGACCCCAGTGGATATTGTTCCACATGGGTACATTTAAAGCTAACATATTTCCTTGAATTAATATTTGTTTGAAATCGCTCAAACGACGATGACCATATGGTATGAGGGGTAAAAATGACCCTTGGGGCGGGGGCCCTCAGACACTAAGGCAAGCGCCTTCTGACTTTTTTAAATAATTTTTTTTACTTTTGGGGACCGGAAAACAAAGTTTAACAATAATATTAATAAAATTTGATAATTCTATTATTTTTTTCTGATGAGGAATGTTAATAATTATGGATACCACATGGTATCCATGCTCATACACATAGACAATTTTACCGGTTCGGTTATAAAATAATATATTTATTGATGCCTATCCTTTTGCTCAACCAATTCAAACAACTCCGCCAATAACGCAATCTTGATAGTCTTAGCATATATGAATAAGGATCAACGATGGAAAATGTGGGAGACTAGCGGAGCAAAAACTTGAACAACCAAGGCGGGAAACACCAGCCAATTCCCGTTGTCCGGCCTAACGATAATATATTCCGGACTAAAAAGTGTAACGGTCACTCATAGTAATATTATCGTTATCCGGTTAAGAGTGTTATTAATATTAACGGCCTGCCCGGCCACGGAGTCAGGCTTATTGTGTCTGGACTGTCGGAGACTAGGTTATATTAAAGTAGCACATATTTATCATGAATACCTATCTGCGCCTACAATCCCCCTTCCCCGGTTTATCCGATAACCCCCGTTGATGAGGAATAGAGAGGTAAATGTGAGCGGAAGGAATATGTGAGTTGTCGAGGTTTGGCTCCGACCGAGATTGATGGCTTCTCTTCCTTCTTGGGATCATATAGGAGATCAAAGGAGACTCCCGAGGCGGACAATGTAACTGTAGGCGTTACTCCGAATAAATTTTGTTTCGGATACGGTGCGAAATTTGTAGGCATCACCCCCCAGATAGCCAGTAAAAAGTACCCTTTTCCTTGTGACAGGTGCACCAGCCTGTTTTTCAGTATTATTTGTCCGGATTGGACCTGACTCACTGGCATTTTATTCCTGGTCTGTTGCCGTTTTCCTTTTCGGCTTCACTTGTAATGCCCCCAATGATAGCTCGTAGAAAAGTTAGTAATACAACCAAACACAGTCCTCAAAATGAGAATGATGTCTCGTTGCATTAGCTCAGTGAAGCAGGAAAGAAAACAGCAACAGACCAGGAATAAAATGGCATCAGGTCCAATCCGGACAAACGATACTGGAAAAAGGGTACTTTTTACCGGCTATCCAAGGGTTGATGCTTACACACTGAGCTAATACAACGAGACATCATTCTCATTCTTGAGGACTGTGCTTGGTTATATTACCGACTTTTTCCGAAGTTGAGCTATCATTGGGGGCATTACATTTGGAGTCCACATCACTAGGGTGATTTCTTTCTCGATCTTGGAAGTCGGGTACGAAGTCGTTTCGACCAAGGTCTCCGGACGAAAGTCGTATCTGATGTGGCTAGTTGAAGATCGCCCACTTGAAGTGACGTGTCGAAGAGGTGAAACTCCGTCTCGTAGACAATCTGTCTTGCCTTGGGCTTCAGAGGGATGTAGTCCGTTGGTTTGATCCTCTGGGCCTCGTCGATGGACAAGTTGATCTGTGCGGCCACCTCGTTGGCGAGGAGTAGATCCACGCGATCGGGAAGGTGGGTCGACACATAGATGGTAATCTCATGGAGCGGAGACGTCGGATTGGCGGAGACAAAGAGTTCAATGCCGTCGGTGAGTACTGAGTCGATGCCGACGGATGAGCGTGCTTCCACAGGGGGCAACTTCCGAATGGTGAAGCCATGCTGCATAACCCACGTTAGGCGAGCGACGCCTTTACAGTTACAGGCTGAATCCAAAGTGCATGTAGTCTTGCCGATAAATGGGCGGTTGAGCGGATGTTTGGCGACCCAAACATATCCAGTGACAACTGTTGGGATAGTCGCAATTCGCTGAGGAGGGGGTGTTGGCACCAACGGAGAGGACGTGCGGGACCAAGTGGTCATGTGGAAAGCGCGCGGAGTGTGGCGAGCAGCGGCCGCTGATGGCTTCCCGTCGTCTTGACGACGCTGTTGACGAAGTTTGCACTCTTCAAACGAATGTTTGGGGAGCTGATCCTTGAAGTTCTTCAAAAAGTTGTTGTGCTCCTTGCAGTAGGCGCATGGTATGCCCGTGAAAGGTTTTCGTTTGGTCTGGTTCGACTGCCTACCCGGTGGATCAGTCTTGATTATAGACATAGACGTCTTTGCCGAAGGGATCGCCACAGCGTTGGCGCCCGTAAGATGCTGTCGGTGTGCCGGCTTCTTGTTCGGGTGTTCCTTCTTGACTGGGTGGGTCGTCTTCAAACGTTTGTCGGGGCGAGTCGATATCTGCAAGGGAGCGGTCTGGGCCATAGCCATGGCGTCAGCCTTACGCTTCTGCCGAGGAGGGCGATTAGGGTCGGTATTCTCCGCGACTATCTTTGCTTGCTGGGTCAGTTGACGTCTCCGACTGTCAGTGCGGTTGGGTAGCTGCCGCTGACGAGCAAAATCCCGTTTATGCGTAGATGGATCTTCGGTATCAGTGTGGACCGGGATCTCCATCCCCAGAAGGCAATCGTCCATAACGTTGGGGTCAAGAGTCCTGGCCCAAGGGAGAAGGTCATCCAAGTTTCGCGGCCAGCCGGCTCCGTAGGTAAGCATGACTTGATCTGCTTGCTGATTCCATTGGTCACGCTCCATCGGGGTCAGCATGCGGCCCAAGTCCTCAATCTGGTTCCCGTCGCAGATGATCACGCCGGTCACGCGTGAGGCTTCGTAGTACGTGATGCATCGGTTGACGTATGCCAGGAGTTGCTCCTTCTTGAAACGTCGTAGGTTGAGTGCTTGGAGAGCTGACTGCTGGATTGAGTCGGTGACGCGGACGAAGCGGGCCCAACAGGCGTCCATGATGGCGACCGTAGTCTTGTCTCCCCACGCGCGAACGTTGCTGATGACGTGCATGATGGCCAGTTGAATCGGCGTGTTGGCGACGTGGTAGTTAACAGCTAATTCGCGGGCGAAGGTAGCTTGATCAGTTGTTGGTACTTCCACCGCGCCCCGTAGTGCAACCTTTTTCGGCTCTACTCGCTGGCAGACTAAACGAACCGGTAAACCGTTCTTTGGCCACTCCATCCTTTCTCGGTACGCTCCTCACGTCTCCACAGCGACCTAATACACCCATTGTCCAACCCTACGACATCGACTTGCTCGCTTCAAGTTCGGCACTCAACCCGACTACTTCACCCGCTACGGCCCTTCTCGGTCACCCGCTGACACCTTCACGCGTGACATCGAGATCTTTGCCCACTTCATCCAGTTCAAGTACCAGCACGTTAAACGTTGGCATCCATCCCGGAAGGCCCTGCACCTGCAGCAAGACCTAATGCCACGGAAGCCAAGACTGATGAAGATGCAGCAACAAGAGCGGCAGCAGAAGCAGAACGCATGGCCACCAAATTTGAGGAGGAAGAAGAACGAGAACGAGAACGGTTGGAAGCAGAACAAACGGCAGCTCTCGAGAATGAAGAAGAAGAAGACTGCAAAGGGACGGAACAGGTTGATGTCCCCGCCCAGCAGCCCCAGTTCGATGGTTCAACAATGCCCCATTCGACAAGCTCCTCTGGCGATGCCGCATCATCCCAGTCTTCGCCACCCCGTCGCCTCCTTCGCTCCAGCGTTTCTGGCGCCAATTCAGGCTACCATATGTACATGCTACTACGCCGCTATGGATCCGCTCCCGCACGCCATGCTATGTCCATCTTGTCGACTCCGGCAGGGCAGGAGTCGCAGCTCGAGCGAGACGTCCGGTACGTGTGAAAGACGCGTCTGGGGTCGGGTACGGCATGTTGGGTATAGGGGGCATGAAGGGTCGAACGGACTGACGAAGTGCCGGTGCAGCAGATGTTGGAGCTGAGGGCAGTACCGGAGTAGACGGAGTCAGCACAACGGGTGTAGGGGCTGAGGATGACGCAGAAGAGCTTCCTGCGGACGACGAGCTAGTTGAGCTAGTCGAAGCTGATGCAGGGGCAGGTGTCGTGCCAGTGGTTGTACCCGGGGGAGCAGTAACCCTCCAATCCGGCAGTTGAAGCAGTGACTGGGTAGTAGTTGTGAAAAACTTCTACATGAATGGTATTACCAATGTGAGTCCAGAGCTTCTCTGCGGCTGCCAACGATCCTGCAGGTCCCAGGTACTGGGCGTAGACTTCAGCGTCTATCCAATCTGCATTACGAAGGAGGTCTAGGCTGGCTTGAGGGGCAATGGGGACCTGTGGTAGCCAGGTAGCCTTATCCTTGTGATTTTTTCCGAAAAATGTCTCGTTCATCACCAACATAACTGGTCAGTAAATCGTAAATAAATTGCACGGTTTGTGTACGTGATAGGTTAGTATGGAGGCGAGTAGTCTTTCCCGCCTTGACTTCCTCCTGAAACTTCTTGTCTGTACGTAGAGTGTCTGTACGGGATCCCAGGATGGGGTATGGGTCCAGACAACGTCGTTTGTGCTCATTGTATTTCGATACTGGGTCGTCGTGTCGCGACTGGTTCCACATGTACACGTACCAGGAGAGCCAGAGCGCAGAGCAGTAGCTGAAAAGGGCGATGTGCAGTGGAGGAGGTGTTCTCCACTCTGTAGGTAGGGGGTGACTCTAAAACGACAGACATACTGTGTTGATTGACTGCATAGTGTGTATGAGGGCAGAGGAAGGACACAAAAATGCAACGGCAGGTGAATAATTTGTCGAAACATATGTGTTTTTGGTTACCTCTGTCCTAATACGTTGTTGTATAGCCACTCCTGAAGGAGATCTAGAGGGTCTTTCCAAATCGATTTGTGCACAGAACACACCAACTCTGTGTGTGTAGTTTTCTCTTGGAAGGGAAAAAAATGGAATTGTGAGTTTGTATACAACTCTTCAAGTAGGCAGACGAAGTCTTAATAAGAACACTATGGCTGCTTTGAGTCCTGACTCTATGAGAGCAGGTGAAATACCAGTAAATAGCCTCTAGAGAGGTCACTTCGTTTATTTACGTAATTTCGAACTCATTGCAGGCTTGGGTGCAACGTGCGATCAAGTATAGAACGTAGATTGTGAGGTCTCTAGTTCTCAAACGGACAGTGTCTTTCGCTTTCGGACCGTTTCGAGTCAACAGTCATAAACGGGTAGTGTCGGGTTGGTAATAATTTGTGACTTGAAGTTGAAAACCCAAATTGATTTGGGAGGCCTAGGCGAAACTGACTGGGAACGGCGAAATGACAGTCAAACATTGCGTTCCGTTCCTTGTCCACAATTTTACCGTAAAGCGTGTTTCACTGAAAATCGGGGGAAAATGTAATATATGGAGGAAAAAGGCAATGGTTAACCTTTTCTAAAAAGATCTTTGACTTAATCGTTTGAAATCATTTCTGAACGAAACTAGTTATTGATAGTGAAGTCGAAACGTCGTGCAGAGGAGAATCTGACGTACCTGTCAAAAAGAGTGACTTATCAACGGTAAAGGTTTTGGCCGGTCGGTAAGGTACTCAGTCTGATAATGTGCTCTTTACAATAAACAAAGGCGTGTAGAAAGACAAAAACTCAATGAGTAAATTTTGCCTCCGTTTTCATAGTCACTAATAAACATAGAATTACATAATAATGCTGACTAACCTAATTAATATATTAATAGGTCTAACAGATTATTATATTAATAATAGTAGTATAACATCTGATATCACACTGAGCACTTTAACGACCGGCCAAAACCACTACCGTTGACATTTTACTGTTTTTGACCGATCCGTTAGATTCTCCTCTGCACGACGTTTCGACTTCACTAACTAGCTTTCGAAGGAATGACTTCAAACGATTTAATCAAAATTTTTACAGCAAATGCCATTTTTCCTCTCTCGGCTGCCTTTTTCCTCGTTTTCCCGAAAATCACTATTTACGGTGAAATTTAGCGAACACAGTCAAGAGATCATAAAAATGATATTTGCCGTGCACTGCGTGCACAGCCATTTGGCTCCGAAAGACTTTCCCAAATGAAAGTTCAGGACTTTTTACTTGAAGAAATAACTTGTGCTTGAAGCCCTCCTTCAAGTGTTACAACTTATTCAACTTCAAGTGTCCCACGAAACCAATTAACAATCTACGCTCACCCACCGTCGGATCGTACGTTGCACCCAAGCCTGCAAACAAGTAGAAACCTACGTAAATAAACGAAGTGACCTCTCAGCTATTTACTGGTATTTCACCTACTCTCAGGAGTTAGTAGGGCTTTTTGCAGCCATAGAGACTTTTAATAAGAGTTCGTTGTGTATTTATCCCTTGGGGTTGTATCCAAACTCACAATTCGAATTTTCCTTTCAAGTGGAAACTGCACATACGAGTTTTGTGTGCACTGTCGACAGATCGATTTGAAAGCACCTCCTACAAGGAAGGTACTACTCAACGAACGCGGAAGATCAGAGGTCATCAAAAACCACATTGGGACAGATCGTTCATCTGTCTTTGCATTTTTGTGTCGTATTTCTGCTCTTCCACACTCTATGCAGTCGACCGACACAGTATGTGTCTGGTTTTGTTTGTGTTAGGGTCACCCCCTTATCACCCAGCAAGATCATCCTCTTTGCTGCTCATCGTGCTCTACAAGTGTACCAACACTGCCTGGCCTACCCCTGGTGACGTGGAATGTTCGCCAACTCACGCCACGACGATCCCCTGTCGCGTATTCGGGAGCACAAGAGGAAATGCTTGGACCCTTTTACCATACTGGGCGTCTACCATGGTCTTCTGCCTTCTGAAAAGAAGTTTCTGAAAGAAGTGGAGGAAGGGAAGTCTACACCTCTCACTACGGACCTCTCGTGGACGCAATCATCGCAGTTCAAAGAGGATTTATTCACCAACTACTCTGGCGAATACAGGAACGTTCTACTCAAGGCAATCAAGGACAAGCAAACAAATTTGCTTCATCTACCATTGGTACCGACACCATCCCTCATGCTGTTGTGCAATCCCAACGTGACGGCCCACGACATCTACCAGGAGTATTTGGGACCTACAGGCTCTGCAGCTCAACAGAAGGCTCTCTGGAACCAACTGGGTACTCTCATCCCTCTCGAGGTATATATTAATCATTTACCCATTTCGACTTCGATGCCTGGAGCACCTGGATCACTTCATGGATTGGTACTCCCAGCCCCTGCAAGCACCCCAGTTACCGTGCCTCCATCGACCCTGATTGGTCCGACGCCAGCAATAGCCCTGGGAAGTATTCCTCCGGGATCTACACCGCTGACTCACCCATCAACGAGCCCCGCTGCGCCTACTGCACCATCAACGGCTGCAACATCACCCCCCGTAGCTACCCCATCGATGGCCTTTACTCCAGTTACGATGCCCGCAGGTGCAACAGGGTTGGCCCCATTGGTAGGGTACCTCCTATCACCCCTGTCGGTCTGTTTGCCCACCCTGAAAGTCTAGCAAGTGGAGCGACACCCCTGCCACAGCGTGTACCGCAACTCCGACTGATCCGTCAGGTTCAACCCTCGCTATATCGACGCCGGCGCGCTCAATGCCTCGCATTTTGCTGGGTACATCACTGCAAGGTAGTAGAATCACACTGAGCCCTCTCGTCTCCATTGCGGAAGAAGCTTACCCGACCCTGCTCGCTGGTGGTACGAACCTTCCCGTAGAGGACCAAGGTGGAGCCCCTGTAACTGCAACAACCGGTAATGCAATAGTGGCGACTCCGGCTCCCGCAAGCTCGTCATCAAACTCATCTTCAAGCCCGGCATCGAGCTCAACATCGAGCTCGCCTGCAGGTTCGTCACCTGATCCATCGTCTGGTACGACGATTGCGACTCAGCCACCGGCCCCTTCGACGGAGAATGGCCCTCCGGGGACGGCTACACCATCCCCGCCATCCTCAGGGAATGAATCCTCGTCAGCATCGTCGACAGCAAGAGTACTGCGATCGTCCACCTTTGCAGGTGTTCCACCCCGCACGCTACACATGATGGCCCGAGTTCGATCCCTCTTCGTGATGACGCCCGACCACCGCGCCAGGACCTGACGTTGCTACTCAAGCCCGCGAACTTGCATTCAACTTGCAGTTGACCAACTTGTCAATGCTGTTGGCATGCAACCGCATCATCGACACAGTAAGCAAGTGGGGAGACAAGCCTGCAATGGCTCTCATGGACGCGTACTGGACTCGGTACATTTGTGTCACTGACGAACGCACCCGCGTCTGGAGCATCATCCCGTACATGCTCATGGAATATTTCATGGAGCTGTTCAAGGGACGACTGGGCAAGGGAGACACGAAGCGACCAGCTATGCAAGCCCTCAAACTTCGACGCTTCAAGAAGGAAAGCCTCGCAGGGTATGTAAATCGTTGCATCACAAGCTACGAGACGGCCCATGCAGCTGGCTACCAGACAGCCGACTTCAATCAAGTCCGCGATGTGTCTCGGATGCTTACGCCCATGGAACGAGAGCGATGGACCCCACACGCCACCGAGATATTTAACGCAATTGGTGTTGCATGGCCCCGCGATCTCACTGACCTTCTGCCCTGGACCAACTCCCTCGATCTCCATTGCATGGAAGAATATTGGCCCTGGATGGAAAGTACTACAAGCCCTCGTCGGCTGCCACATACAAGCGACTACGGGAGCGCCCTCCTCGTCCGACGCCTTCCACCTTCTCCCGCGATTCAACCGTCAAAGTCGATACTCGTCAGAAGAGACCGCGTAGGACGCAGCAGGAAAACAAGGAGAACAAACGCCCTCCTCGTCAGAAACGCAAGGCTGGTGCCATGTCGATGGCCCAACCGGCTGCATCACCGGATCGTGGACGCCCCAACAAGCGGACTAAGATGGACAAGCCAGCCCCGACTACGAAGAAGACGGCAACACGCTCACCCTTCACTTACGGCCGCCACCAAGTCCGTCCCAACCTCGCCAAAGCGTCCACCCTTCACCGGGATTCCATGCTCCTACTGCAAGGAACATAACCAGTTCCTCAAGCCGAATCAGACCCCGAAGCACTCGCTTGAACAATGCAAGCTGCGGCAACAGCGTTGTCAGGATGAAGGCAAGCATTGCAACTGGAAGCCATCCTCGGCCGCCACGCGGAAGCAGCCACGGGCTTTTCACATGACGACGTGCGCGGCGTCTCAGGAGTCACGACGTCTACTCCGCATTTCTACGATCCCGACCGTCGTCTGCGGGAACATATACGTACGCAAATCATTGTGCCCGTCCCCGGAAGAAGACATCATCGGTAAGACTACATGCGTTCTAGACTCGGCCTGCAACTGCAAGGGCGTAGCCCTCCTCGACTGGGTAATACACCAAGGACTTGAGATCGTGTCGCTCCCACCCGTCGACGCACGCTCATCTGTGGGTGTTGATGCTACTCTTTGTGAAGACATTGAACTTTTCGTCTGGGCCACACCGACGTCTCCGCTTCATGCCATCACGATATATATCTCGAGCCACCTCCCCAAAGGCATGAACCTGCTTCTTGCCAACGAGGTCTCGGCCCAGCTCAACCTCTCCATTGACGAAGCGCAAGCGATTCGGCCCACGGACTACATGCCCCTGCAGCCGCCTTCCAAACGGCGTCGTCTACGAGACGGAGTTCCATCTCTTCGAGACGCCACTTCAAGTCGGTGATGTACAACTTGCTACGGTTAGCTACGACTTTCGCCCTACAACTCTGGCGAAAGAGACCTCCTACCCGATAGTCAAATTCAACAAAATCTTCGATCGCCGTCCCAAACTGCAGCTCTCTTCGAACTCACACGACCTTTTGTCTACTTCGAACGCCCACCTCTACGGCCGCCAAGTCAACCTGTTCATGTCCTCGCGTGATACAGGAAAGAGATCACCGCTGGAATTCAGAATTGGATGGAAAGAATGACGTAAGAAGGAAGACGATGAAGAGGACGATGAGGAGGACGACGAAGAAGCTGACGACGAAGCTGACGAAGAGGCCGACGAAGAAGAGGAAGAAGAAGTCAAACTAGTCGAGGCCGAGAGCGAACAAGATGGCGAAAGCAAGGCGAGCGCTCCTACACCTGTGCAGACGCAGCATGTCACAACACGCTCTCGTGTCCGACAAGAGGAAAACAAACGCACTCCACCGCCATCCTCTAAACGACAGAAGCTGGAGACATCCCACCTCCAGAGGAATCTCCAGCTCCTTCGACTGGCGCGACTGCTACTCCGACTACGAGCGAATCAACCCGAGTGTGGAGGGAAACACCTCCCTCTCAAGTTGAAAACACACCACGTGCCCCTTCTACCAACGAGTGGCTTCTATCGGCCTGGAAAGGGGAAGACGAACTGGCGCGACAATACCTCACTCAACTCCGAGGTAAGCCTTCGCAGACGAAACGCTCCTTAAGCTACCGGGTGACAGCGTCATCATCATCGTCGTCGGCGTCATCATCGTCATCATCATCGTCGGTACGACCTACTCCGATTATGACGGCGCCATCGACGGCCACATCAGCGACGCCCCCTGTGCTGACCAACCAGGCCCAGTCTTCATCATCATCGTCCTCATCAGCGCCGAGAGCGGTGTCCCCTACTATCGCAGACTGCATGCCGGTTTGTCAAATCAACGATGACCTTGTTCGAGACCTCAATCAGGTTCCGGGTTCACCATCAACCCAACTGCCACTTCAGTCTGGAGCATTCGCTACAGAAGAGGACTCCGAACCCGAAACAGTGGAGCCATCCGCCATCGGAAGAGTTCGGCCCATCCTCAGTCCGCAGTCCCGACCGAGGAGGACAGCTACATCGCCCCCGGCGGCAAATGTATCGCCTTTTGTCGGACCCGGCCCATTGGACGAATTCAAGGGACTTGTGGGATTCACAGCACAGCAGATGACACCAAATGTCCGGGCCATTGGAAACCCCATCCAACTCAGACCAGTTGACCTTCAGACTCCAATAGCCACCTTCCGTGCGGACCTTCATACTTCGCCTGCACAGCACCAAGAGGTCCAGCCGGTCCCAAACGCATGGGTACCTCCACGCTTGGTTCCCGCACCAGAAGAAAAAGAAGCCCCTACCACAGACATGGACTTGTGGATTGTCAAGGAAGTATACGCGAACTACTTCCCAACGCTGGGATCTGTTTGCTTCGCAGGTACATATTCCAGATGCCCACACGTTGGTTATTGGGTACCAGAGCAAATAATCACCAGCCAAGGTCTATGGCCCGACAACGTCATTCCACACAGAGCTAATGGTTGGGACTACCCTCGAGTGGAACGAGCGTTGCTACGCACGGCAGGCGACGCACGTGGGATTTACGAGATCCCACCACCCGTGGACCACATCCATTGGAGATCTGCAGACCGTATGGTCCTCCCATTTACGGACTACTACAACTTGATTGCGAACCCGCTTTTGGCGCGCACCTTCATTCCTTGGGAAGCACTGACGGGCTTGACAGGGAACCCATACTTATTACCAGAGCGCATCATCGAGTTCTGCAACAGGCTCCTCATCGAGTTCTTCATCGAGTTCATCAACGAGCACAACTTTGAGCACAACTTCGAGTACAACTTCGAGTACAACTTCGAGTTCGTCTTCGAGTTCGTCTTCGAGTTCGTCTTCGAGTTCGTCTTCGAGTTCGTCGTCAACAATAGTGCCCGCACGAACCCGTGAGAGTAAGACCTACATGCGTACGGACCCTCGCCAGATGTATGGAAGAACCCCTTGGGGCAGCCAAACCGCTCATTTTGTTGATGAAACGTACAGCCTTAGTCGCGACAGACCTACGCACCTCATGCAACACTATTGGCCGCCTCGTAACATGCCCCATGAGATAGATCCTGCTACATATAGCGACATCACGCTGGGAATGTCTCTTCTTTCCCAAGGCGAAGAATGCAAAGGAGTCGTCAACATGGAAGCCCTTTGCCTACTCAGGGTCACGGAACGCACAAAGTAGCCCTCGCAAAGACTTAAAAAGGAGGACGTGGAGAATATTCTGAACCAACCGAAAGGCGCACCCACGATGAAGAAATTCTTGGAAACTAACTTGAATGCCACCATCCTTCACTTGGCACATGGACGAAGCACGGCACAACTTGTGTGTACGGCCCTCGTCGGCCGCCAAGTGGAGCCAACCGGAGACGTGGACTACTTCCGCACCGGCATGGCATATCAATCCAGACTCCGCCCTTGGGGATACAAAGCGTCATCGTACCTAGGACTCATTGTCGGTGTCTCCCCAAGAACGGCGCCCCGAGACACCATCATGGACGCTCTTTCCGAAGGTGAGTTACTCTTTCCGTGGAGCTGCATGGAAACTCCGACCACCGGCCAACACACCATGGCCCCGGCATTTGGCACCTCAGAATACCAACGGTACTCGTTCAGGCTACCAACACGAGAACGCTGCTTCGCACTTCAACACTACTTTCATCGACTCCCTTGTATCGATCCCATCTGGCTAAAGACAACTGCAACGGACTCCTATTACGACATCCAAGGTAGGCCAGTACGCGAGCGCAGCTACCTTTGCACAGTCGACCTCCCTCGGAACTATTTCAACCAGAGCTCCCTGACCATATACTAGATGAACAGGGGCGACGGAAAGTTCTTCGACAACATCCTCACAGACAACTGGAGTGGATTAACGCGAGGAATTGAAATTACCAGAGGCGTGTTCACGCTAGGAAGCCATCGGAGGAACGCCCGCCGACACCTCGCCAACTACCTTCGAACGTGCCCGAACTGGATCGACCCACAGCAACCTGACTCGTCCATCCCATGGCCTACTACATTCTATTGGACCCGTTACGAACACGTGGAATGGATAATAGCACAAACCGCTATTTATCTCATCGCCAGCCAGACCGGCAAACGCTACAGCCGCGAAATCCACGTAGTCCATCATCCTACGGGCACTTACCCTTGTAAATACGACATCGCCAACCCGTTTTCGAGAGAAAAGCGTTTGAAAGGTTACCCTGGTGGCGTTCCATGCGTTCGCAAAGAAACCAACTTCCACCCGAATCCCCACATTCGGACATGGGAGGCGGGAAACACACTCGCGGCACAGCCGGTGGATAGACACACTCCTACGGGACGCTGGCTCAACTTGAAGTCGACCGAGACTGCCGAGCGCCTACGTCTATTCTACTGCGAAATGAAGATGCTTACGTCGGACATTGAGGCAGAGACCCTCCTGAATCTGCCTCTCCCAGTCCACACTCTGAGCCCACTCGAAACACGCGGACACTATACCGCATCGGCTTCCCCCAAGGTATGTTCATCGACCCGGGATTCGACGTGACATTGAAGCCACAAGGACAGCCCGGAACACCAGGATCCAGCACGTATCCGATTGAAGTGGACGCCAGCGAAGACGCAGTATTCGCTCCAGCTCTAGCAGTTCGAGCTCCAGTAGTTCGAGCTCTAGCTCGGGCCTTGCACCCGTCAGCACTCCGGGCCCCGCTTCCGCTTCACGACCCTTCATGTACGCCGCTCCAAACTCTTCTCTTGCCCCTACGACGCCCCGAGTGGCAAGGACAGCCTGTAACCCCGGACAGCCTGCTCCGCACCGGAGACCAGACGACGACGACGACGATACAAAACCGGACTCGCCCCCGGCAGGTTGCCAACCACCTACGGCCACATCTTCATCGTCATCGTCTTCATCAACTGCGGCGACATCACCGTCCCACGCCATGCTCCTACGATCCCGACCAAGACAACAAGCGGAATGGCTCGAAACGAAGTACGCCCCTCTCTAACCAGCCCCTCAGCCTATCTACCCAGGTATGTTCCGTCTTGCTGCCATCAATCCCGATCTACGAACGGACATGCGCCTTAAGATTTTGAAGCAGCTCAACTTTTACGCGCACATGGACTGGATTTGTTGCGTCTCCTCTGGCGGACTCAACGCGGCTACAGCCAACCTTGCAGACAAGCTAGACCCGGATCAGCAACTCTACCTCTGGTACAACTTGGCCCATTGGATCGATGTCGGACAACGAACGGGTAAGCCTTTTCTCCAACGCGAACTAGACTTCGACGCCCGACAAGATCTTCCCGATGGCCTCTTTGCCTTCCGCGCTTCACGTAAAGCATGCCTTACGCCCCATTTACCATGGTGTATTTGCACAGCTAAACACTGCGCAGGTAGCTAGCCCTCCGATCTACCTACACAGCCATCATTTTGGCTTTGCGCTATTAACCCCAGCCTACACATCTACTTACGACGGGAGATCCTTTCGGAACTCAACTACTTCAGCAACTGCGGCCTCATCATCCCGTACTCTTTGGATCGCGCTTTCTTCAACGCATCAGGAGCCATCAACGGTGTGGCAAGCGTCAAAGACAAAGAGCGCGTTTGGCGGAGACTCGCTGAACTAGTCATCAAGGGGAAATATAGTGTAGACCCTATTTGGTGTTTAATAGATACCGTACCATCACTCAACAGTAACCAGTTCGCCTATAATGTCCCCGACTGCATTTTCGCATGGCAAGCGCTTCACCCCAACAAGACACATCAAGTGTGGTGCAAGTGTGGCTACGGCGATTGCTTTCACATCGACACTACTGGCGCTACAGGGACACGCAAGCCTAAACCGAAATCAGTTCGACCAGCTTTCAACAGTAGTCTTGGTGGCAACCTCCGCTACAAGAAGAATCGCAAACACGTGCAACGCGCTAAGCGGACCAGATATCCGCCGGCCGGCGATGGCAAGTATCAACCCGACCGGGTATATCGGACCAGCCAACAGGGCCGCAGTGCCCATTAATATGGTCAGACAGCCCCTCGGCCCGTCCAAAACCCGAATTACAAGCCACCACCGCGCCCACAGCATCGTTTTGCGGCTCCAACACAGCGCCACCACTTCTACATGTACTCTCGGTCTGGTACCGGACACCAGCAGCGATTGAATACCAAACAGGGTCGGGCGTGACCATCAAGTCTGGAGCCCTCTCCAGACACCGCCCTATTCTTACCGCCGGATCCTTCCACCATGGCTCCGGGAAGTCACAGTCCTTGCTGTAAAGGATCCTCCATACTTCGATCCCGCCATGGCGGAGCTCGCTGCAACATGCCCGGACCCGCGCATGCTTTACTGTACGGCAACGACGGTTAGTGGAACACAGACCACCCGTGGATTCTCATTTCTGAGAGACTTTGCCGCGACTTTCTAGACAAACAGGCCGCCAAACTTACCGCGCCGCCTGCGCCCAAATACGCACCTGAAGTCGTCAACTGCGGCCTCACTGCAGAACAACAACGACTTCTATGGGCCCTCCTCGGAGAATTCGACTATGTCTTCCAAGATAAAGCAGGTGTCTTCAATCATACTGTCGTGTCGCTCATCCTCAAACCGGGAGCTAAACAATTGCGGTGCAATGCCCAAATTGGACTCCAGCGGTACACTAATACCTCAAAGGTTGGGCGATGGACGTTCTTACAGCCGGCCTCTGGTCCATGGCCTGCAAATTGTGCCTGGGATAGTCGAGCCTGCCCCATAGGAAAGTTTGAAGACTTAGCAAAGGAGGTCATCCACGACATACGCAACGTCTACGACTACCGCGGTGCCAACGACAACCTCCACCTGCCTGTGCCAGGTTTACCCAACCCGAATCAATACCGCGAACGCTTCGCGGGCTGGCAGTACCTCAGTTCTATCGACATGGTCGACGGCTTCACGCATCTGAGACTCAATCCAGATGACGGTAGCCGCTATATTCTTGCTGTTTGGACACCCTTAGGACTCCTAGTTCCTAATTGTATGCCTCAAGGTGTTCACCGCGCCCCGGGAGACTTTCAACACGCTATGGATAAGTCCTTCAACCATTTGGACTTTTGGAATAAATCCGCTTCGGCCTACCTCGACGACGTCACAGACGGCTCCAACGACTTTGATACCCATCTTCGCGAGCTCCGATGCATCTTTCAAGCCATACAAGATTCCGGCCTCCACGGTTCGGCCCGGAAACTACGCTTAGGCTATTGCGAGCTCATCATTCTGGGCAAACGCTGCAGCAAGAAAGGTATCGCCGCAGATTCTTCCAAGGTCGACGCTATTCTCAAGCTGGCCGACCCATCCAACGTCTCTGAAGTCCGATCAGTCTTAGGTATGACCAACTTCATCCAAGCCCATATCCCTGACTATTTCCGATTAGTGGCACCTCTGACCAATCTCCTCAAATCCACTCACGCTCGGCCCTCCGGTGCCCCTTGCCTGACCCGAGATGAGCGGAAATGCATGAAGAAGCACCGCCGTGTCCTCATTACGCTCCCCATTCTGGTGAAGTATGAGCCGTCGCAACGACTCTACCTCTGGACGGACGCAAGCCAGATCGGCATTGGCGGCGCACTTCATAATGGCCGAGAGCGGAACGCTTCGGTCATCCAGTATTTCTCGCAGCCCAATGGTCGTCAACTGGGTTTTGGAGCACCTTCAGACGATTCGATTCAAAGTCGAATACTTACCAGGTAAACAAAACCAACTCCCCGACGGTCTCTCACGTGTCCCTTGCATCGCCCCCGGCCAACCCACCTTGATTGGCGAAGCCGAGGCGACTCTCCAGCTCTTATCCACCATTCGGCACCCCAAGCAGGCTCTATCCTTTGGTTAGCAGTTGAAGGCACGCACGCGGCCCTGGATACCCGTCTCAAGTCCTTATCTTGCCGGATCCTCCGCGGCGGCCCCACTCTACGTAGCATTCAAGCCCCATGGGACTTGGCCATTGTCATTCCCTGTGCTGAACGCTCCCCGATGGTTGCCCGTGACATGTTCGCCCTCCGCAAGCCCTTCGCACTGCTCATGCCTCAAGACTTAGTTCATTGCGTCCCCGATGAAACTCTTCCACAGACGATCGTCGAGCAAAGCCGCAAGATCTTATTCCTTGACGACAACCTCATGGACTTGGAATGGAGCAACACTATATCTATCCTCTCGTTGCTACATCGCACGCACAGCGCATTACACGCCAGCAGATCATCAACGCACAACGACAGGACAGCTTCACGGCCCCTCTCTGGACCGAAGACGTCATCTCTGTCTCCGCCGGCTCAGCCGAACTGATCCTCCGACAAGGTATCGCAGTCACCGTTGACCCCGATCAATCTTCAGTCAAGGTTTATGTCCCAGAAGAGTTACGCCGTCCCCTCATCAATTATGCCCACCTTATGCAGAACCACGCCAAAACACCGACACTCGTCCCCTTTATGAAGGAGTGCTACATTTGGTTCCGCACAGACGGTACGGATATCATGCATCATGACGTCCTCGCCGCCCTCCGTCATTGCCACTTTTGCCAACTAGTCCACGCCCGCCTGACCCTTAACCACGGCAGATATTCATCGCTCACATGGACACATCAAGGACAGGGCATCGGTCTCGACCACGTTCACATCGGCATCCCCGGCGTCACCTCTCAGTACATACTGACCATCGTCGATCTTTTCTCGGGATTTCTCCAATTTATCCCATGCGTCTCCACATCCGCGGAAGAAACAGTGGAACTCATCCTCAATCGATGGGCCTACATCTTTGGTTTTCCGGAGTGCATCTTCTCCGATTATCATAGTTCTTTCGTTGGCACGTTGGCCAAACGATTTTGTAGCGTAGCCGGCCTCGAATGGCTCACCACCGCGCCCTACTTGCATCATCAACTCGGCTACGGTGAATGTCGCCACAAAGCTATCGGCACGGCTATCCAGTCTCTCCCTAAGGCAGAAAAGACCAACTGGCCCAGCATCATCCCTTCTCTCCATCGCTCAGCACACATACGTTTCTACAGCAACCGGCACTACTGCCTTTGGAGGAATGCTCGCGCGCAAGCCCCGCTGCACGTTGGACTTCTTCGACTCGCCGGAGATTGTCAATGCCAGCGCTACCGCTTCCAGCGCCACCCTCGACACATCACCACACTGTCAATACAGTCGGCCGAACAGATCGCACTGTTAAACAGCGCCCGCACCGCTGTCACAACTTACGTCAGCGCGTACACCACCGTTACCCGCGCCCGGTCCGTCACTCAAAAGAACAAAGGCCGCCGCAAGGCTGTCAAGGAATGGAAGGTAAACGACACAGTCTCCGTCTACCGCCCTAAGCCTTCCAAGCAAAGCATTCCAGCCTCCTCCGTTCTTCAGTTCGACGGCCTCTACACCATCGTTGAGCAGGTCAGCTCAAACTGCTTCAAGCTGCGTCATCTCAAGACCAACAAGGTATTGAAACGCATCGACCGCTCACACCTCGCCTACTGCACCCACTGACGGCCTCGCCCCGCTCAACACAGTCGCAGTCGACCGACGATCACGACGACGACTCAATCAACTACACCATCGGCGAATTTGCAGCATTCATCGACCGCGATCAGGTTAAACTTGGCATCGTTTTAGACGAGGATCCAGAGAACGAGGAAAACGACCTCGTAGTTCACCAGCTCGGTACGACCTCAGACAAGAACCCTCTCTTCCGTCCCATCTACGAAGTTACCGAGGATCAAACCACTATCCAACGCCGGGGTAATCCCTTGGCCCACTGGAAGCCCCTTCTCTTCGACACAACAAACGATCAAGTCGTTCATCGACACATCGAGTGGCGCTCTCACAAGACCAACAAAGACAAAGGCCGACTTCCCGCCAGCGTTCTTAAGCGTCTCAAAGGCCCTCTCATCACCGGCGAATCCTTCCCACTTCATATGTTCCAGAAAGGTAAGCAAGCTACATCGAAGGAATAGCCACCTCAACACTCTCAAGTGGGTTTTACACATCGTACCGGCTTCACCCGCCACAGCCCAGCGCTTTTCCCACTTGGCCCGCCATCGTCCCTAGACGAGCTACGCCACGACCAGAGTATCCCTGCAAGTCCTTGGTCGCCTTTTATGCCTGCAGGTCAACAATCATCCTCATCGAATCTGAACACCTCAGTGATTATATTGGCATGGCATAATTGGTGCATTAAATTTGGTTCATCTCGGCTGTGCGATACATGGCCACCTAACTTCCTACGGCTCGACGTCAGCTCCCTAGTATCAACGCATCGCTACTGCGCCTCAATTGTCTCAGTTCCGCTTCAGCATCCCGATATCCGGCCCCGGCTGATCTCCGTCTACACTGCGCTACACATCGACACACTTCTTTTTCATCCTCCTCCTGGGTTTAAAGAGACCAATCTTTCTCCATATGTAAGTTCTCCTATGGGCGAGTGGTCGTTAGCATAATAAACATAGATCCGTTAAACTTTATCATATGAAAATTGTACATTTCAAAACTATAAGTAAAAACATTTAATCTAATGAAAGAATCATTGAAAAATAGTAAAAACTGACTTCAAACCAATCGATTTCCCGTCGCCCACCGCTTTTTCCCAACTAATTTGCACACCCCCCACCAGAAAAAACTGGCCACCTTGCCACCTCAAAAAATGGTGCTTGTGATGACCAAAAATCAGAGTCAGTTTTCATATGTTCCCTGTATGCTTTTCAATAAATTTTTATATAATATCTTTCTATCTATGCTTATAATTAAATGTACAAAGTTTTTTTAACCTTAAGCCTGCAAACAAACCTGCCAAAATCAGCAAAAATAGGGCATAAGGCCCTCACTCAGAAATTTTTTGATTTAAATACAAGGCAGGCACAAGTACAGAAAGTGAAGGAAATCAAAGAGACTATTTAATAAAAGCATTTTGTACAGAAAGTGCAGAAAAAATTGAAAATCTCTAAAAATTTCACCCATGATTTTTTTAGCCTGTCTGCAGCCCAGAACAGATCACCAACACCAGGGTTACAAAGAAAGGAGCAGTAGTTGAACATATGCAAAACAAAGACCATGTGATTGTGAATAGATTCAGCACATTACATTCCCAGAAAAGCACACACAACACATATAGGAATGATAGAAGACAGGTGCAGAAAAGGGCTTCAGGGAAGAAAGAACAACACATGCTACAGATAAGTTTACAACACATCATTTTGCAGACAGCATGGGCACAACGTATGGAAAGACTGTGCAAGGCCACGGGACGTGAAAGTATGCATGAGAAATACACAGAAAAAAAAAACACAAAACCCTCTCTAGCCATGACTTTTACCAATCTCGACCCCGCAAAAACTGTCAAATAAAAAAAAATTAATGCGGCCTTCACTTCAAAGGCTACGTATGTCGATAGGCCTGTCTGGTCAAATATTTTTTGGGAAATTTTTCTGGTTTCTTCTCCTGGCATTGGCATGGTTTTGTCAAATATTGCCACAGAAATTTCACGGGCCGCGCCACCGAAATCATGTCGGATGTCAAGTACTTCAAAAGCAGGTAAATGTTCAAACCACATCGTTTCAAGCAAAAGCAAGCATGACACAAGTGTTCCTTTTAGAAAACTTAGGTAGCTCACTTCTTGAAATCCTTATTGTCGACTCCAAAGTTCAGATCTCAGGACATAGCAAGTATGGTGTTTTTAACTGAAAAATGCTGTTTGCGTGATGCACTCTGCACTCATTTTTACGCACAAGTGCACAAATGAATTTACATGTTATGTTGAGTAATTCTGCCAAAGGGCTCTTGCAGAGGAGTCCGATGGAAAATGAACACTAGGAAAACATAGGTCAAAAATTAGTTTGTCAAAATTCAGAACATACCCTGGTGTAACACCCACGGTATACTACATCGTTTTTACGCTATTGGTTTTTACGGGAATTCACTCTGGGAAGTGATTCCTTGTTATTAAATGTTTTTAAGATGAATTCTTACTACATTTCCGGTTTGGAATAATACTTCCGGTTTTAATGTTGTATTAGGATTAAGGAATATGAGGACAAGCGTGGAAGCTTAAATCCCATAGAGCCTTGAAAAACTATATTTTACACTTAACCGTACACAGGAGTGGTGAAGGTTTCTAGGATGCAGATTACACATTGTTGTAGCATCCATATTGAATAACCTCCCACATTAATAGCGTTAACCCGATCCTTTTATTGCGATTGTAGTAACCATTTAAAGTTATGGATTATTTTCATGGAAATTCCGTGAAATTTAGCCGTTTTCCCGTGACTGGGAATTTATTGCTAAATAAGGGAAATTGTACTTATGGGTTGTTGTTTTGGCATTTGTGCAGGTTACGGACGTAACGCATCGTGTCAGATGACCCGTGTCAAAGGGACACTCCGTTGACAGCGGTTTTTCCCTTTGGCTTGTTGTTGGGGTTCAAATCTGGCTTCCCTTTCTACTCTTGAAGTGGAAGCAAGCCTTGAACCATTTGTGTTCAATTTTATTATTAAATTCCAATTATTCTCTTTGAGCTCGTAAGGGTTAAGACGTCCGGTCTTAATACATTTGGAGTCCCTATGCCTTTTTCGAACTCATAAAATTTGGAATTTTGGAACGACACACTCTCTGGGGACAATCAGTCACTGTTGTTGACTGTGTCTTGGTGAGAGTGTCAAGTAGCTTCTCGACTATCAGTACTCTGTACTGGTCGTGTGAGATAGTGCTTTCAGTCGTCTCGGGCAAGGGAAACTACAGGTGTTAAGGGGGGTTTTGGAGAAACAGGGAAGAACCCTGATCTCGAAACTTGGACCTTGACACCTGGGACGTCAACATGTCAGCGGTATACTGACATTGGCCCCTGGGTCTTCTTTCTTCTGATCTGCGTCTGTCGTCTCCCTGTCTCATAATTGGATGAGGGGAGGTGGCAGGTGGCTAACGTAGGATAAGTATGTCAGACAGGGTTTGGTTCTGACTCTGACCCATGGTATGTTTGTTTGTATTGCCTGTCTCTCATGGTTGGATGGGTGAGATGCACAGGTGGTTGAACTGGTCTGCTGTATAGGAGGCCTGTGTCAGAAATGCAGGGAAGGACCCAGTGGGCACGTTAGGCTGACAGGCAGGGAGCGACCAGCAATCATAGGCGTTAGGGGAGGAGGGATGGCTCTTTTTCTTTCTCTCTCTCTCTCTCTCTCTCTCTCTCTTTCTCGCTCGGTGGGAGGGATGTGAGCATTAATGCCTTTTGTCTGTTTCCTGTTCTGTTGTGGAACAAGAGGGATTGCATGGGATTGCATTGGATTGCATTGGATTGCATTGGATTGCATTGGATTGCACTGGATATGCATTGGATATCATTGGATATCATTGGATATGCATTGGATTGCATTGGATATGCATTGGATATGCATTGGAATGAATTGGATATATATTGGATTGCATTGGATTGCATTGGATATGCATTGGATTGCATTGGATTGCATTGGATATGCATTAGATATGCATTGGATATGCATTGGATAGCATTGGATATGCATTGGATATGCATTGGATTGCATTGGATTGCATTGGATTGCATTGGATTGCATTGGATATGCATTGGATATGCATTGGATATGCATTGGATATGCATTGGATATGCATTGGATTGGATTGGATATGCATTGGATATGCATTGGATTGCATTGGATATGCATTGGATATGCATTGGATATGCATTGGATATGGATTGGATTGCATTGGATATGCAGTGGATTGCATTGTATTGCATTGGATATGAATTGGATTGCATTGGAATGCATTGGAATGCATTGGATATGCATTGGATATGCATTGGATTGCATTGGATTGCATTGGATTGCATTGGATATGCATTGGATATGCATTGGATATGCATTGGATATGCATTGGATTGCATTGGATTGCATTGGATATGAATTGGAATGCATTGGATTGCATTGGAAATGTGTTAATACATGGTTTGGTCACACTGAGGAGACTGACTGAGCGGTTATTAATACATAAGTTTTGATTAAAAATTTTCTCTTATCTTTTCTTTCGGCAGCCGGTTGGCTGATATTCGACTGTAAACTTTGAAGGAGGAAGTGACTGGAAGTCACTAGGGAAGTGGCAGGATGTCACTATGGATTTCAAAGTAAGTTACAGTACTGAATTGGGTGGAGGGTAGCCGGCTGGAAGGACTGTCACTGAAATCTATACGGTGTGGGACGCACTGTATAAATATGGAGGGACATGACGGTAAAGCCAATCGGACATCTATGACTGCGTGTCAGATTTCTGTTACTTGGGCAGCTATGACATAGCTGAAGGAGCAGTGGGAAGGAAAAGGCAATAAAGGCGGAAATCATCGACGGTTTTGATAAGCATATATGCCAATTATAATGGCATATTGGAAGTCTCGGACTTTTTAGCCGCTAAGGGAGGCATTAAAAGCGGGCTGTCGAACCGAGCGAGCGGAGTGTATGATGTTACACTTTTGTTCTCAGTGTTATCCGCCGATGAAGGACTCTGCGCCTAGAGATGAGGCTACCGCAACACGATGCCTATGGGTTGCTCAGGTTTACCTTGTGAACTTTGAGTGGGTATGCGATATTATAATCGGCTAAAGATACGTTGGCTAATTTTAATAAATCGCGGGGGCGAGATTCGTGGCGGCAATAAAGGCGTGGTTGGACGGAATATGTTGCCGATGAGGGGGGGCATAGAGGGAATGAATGGGAAGGCGAGAGCGGAGGGGGACCATGGTGTTAGCCATGGAACTCTACTCGAGTAAGTCCTATGACATTCAGTTCTATGTCTGCCCTGATAATGCTTGCGGTTTGGCCGGATTCAAACAGCTCATTAAGATGAGTTCCTTGATTGACTGCCGGTCGGGATTGGTGCACCATAATACTATGGAATTAGTGATGATGACGCGGAGGATATGGTGAGGGGGCGGACGGCGTTCGGGTCCTCTCTTCCATACGGATACTTACGCGGTATCGTGCACTAAACACTGCACGACCAAGGGCGGTGACTCACACGCAATTGCGCGAAGCGCAAGGGTGCAGTTGATCATACCGAAGCCATCAGCACCCAGCGTTGGACAATTATTATAGGGATTTCGAGCCGGATAACCGCGGGTTGGCGGGGAGGGCTAGAAAGATTGTTCGACGGTGGAAAGGGCAACGGTGGAGGACTTAATTCAGGGCCGGTGTGCCCAGATTATGCCTTACACTTTGGAAGAACATAACATGGACATGGAGGCAGGGATGGATAGGTTCAGGGATGGGAAGAAGGAGCCTTACGTGTTCCTTCAGAACCGGTACTGCTTCCATGCAAAGGCATCACAGGCCAATAGGCCGTTGTTTGAACCGTTGATGTCGATGCGGGTTTCAACGGGAGGAACCAAGGACGGGATTTTGGGGTTTCGTGAGGAATAGGTGGGGTGACAAACCTCTTTGTCCGCGAAATTGGAAGGAGACGGTGAAGTTGCTCACGAAGTATTTCGGGGATGACAAACCGTTCTCTATTGTCATACCGTTCCATGACAAGGCTCTATGGGCGGATGAGGTTTTGGGCCGGATGGCGGATCACCCGGTCCCAGTGCCGTCTAGGAAGCAACATTTGGTGATTGCTTGGAGATTGGGCACTAGGGCACAGGGGCTGACATATCGGAACTCACTTAAGGGTTGTGACCTTCAGAAGATACGTGAGCAGGCATTTACCTGCTTCACGGGGTTCTTTACGAAGAAGGCACCTATTCAGTACGCCTTGATTCTAGATCGTATGGCGAATCTGGGTAAGTGGGATGAGTTTCCGGAAGTCAAGTACCACCAGAAGGAAATGGATATGCCCTCCGAGGATGGCTTGGTGGAGGATGCGTGGACGGACATGGCGGAGGCGCCCGAACTGAAAAGTCGGAAGGACGCCCAGTCATGGGAAGATAGAATGGCTCAAATGCGGGCGGATTGGAAGGGAAGTGAGGAAGATCTGAAAAGCCTACAGGAAGTAATGGCTAGGGAAAAAGAGATCTTTGATCCGCCTAGACCGGGCACGGTCAAGCATTATGAGGCTCATCTCAGGAAGATACCGGGGATGAATATCACGCATGCCTCTAGGAGGTCTAGTCTGGGCCAGAGGGAGGAGAGCATAGCCCAGGAGAAGGCGGAGGAACTACAGGCGGATGATTTCACGGAGTTTTCGGACTCCCCGATTTCGTCTCATGTACGGATGATTTTAAAGCCGGACGAGGCACTGAGATTTTGTGTGAATTACTATCGGGCGAACAAAATCATCGAAGGAGAGCGATGCCCGCTTCCTAAGATTGATGATTGTATGCGCAAGTTAAAACACGCGAAATATTACTCTGTGTTAGATTTGAAAAATAGGTTCTGGCAGATCCCGCTCAGTAGGAAGAGCAGGTGGCTTACCGCGTTTGTGGTGGGCATGACGCTGTACCAATGGAAGGTATTGCCGATGGGTCTGAGGAACTCGCTGGGCATATTTCAGGCAGCAATGCAGAAAATGCTTGGTCGACAGTTTGAGGATGGGAGGGCAGGTGGGTTTATGGAGAAACATGGACAGAAAGCGGAGGATTATGCTTTCTGTTACATAGATGATATCATTATCTACTCAAATACCATGGAGGAACATCTGGCCCACATGCAGGACGTTTTCCGACGGGTGAGAGAGTTTGGTCTCAAGGTGAACCTGGCTAAGTGTCAGTTTGCCACCCGACAGGTGACGTACTTGGGATATGATATATCGAACGGCACGGTTGCGATCGCGGCTAAGAAAAGGGAGGCTGAGGACGGGATTAAGCGGCCTCAGACGCGGTCGGAGTTGTTCTCCTTTATTGCGTTGGCGCACTATTATAGTCAGTTCTTTCCGAATTGGTCGGACACGGTTAAACCATTGCGGGAGTTGTACTTGAAGGTCGATATGAGGGAATGGACGCCTAAACAGGAGGAGACTTTCGAGTTCATTGAGGAAATGTTAACTCGTGATCCCAAGTTCAATAAGGACTGCATCTTGATGATGCCGGATGTTGACAAACAGTATGTGCTAGACACCGATGCGTCTAAGTACGCGGTCGGGGCGGTCTTACAGCAGTACGATAGTCACGGAGTCCTGAGGCCGATTATCTATTTGAGCCGGAAGCTCAATAAGGCCGAACAGAACTACTGTACGAGGCAGAGGGAGGCCTTGGCGGTGGTCTGGTCCTTTATAAGGCTCAGGGAGTACTTGTGGGGGTCACGGGATATCGTTGTAAGGACGGATCATCAGAACCTTCTATGGTTAATGACGAATGATTGCACGGGGCCAGATGGCAGGCTTTGCTATCGTGCTATGACTTCACCGTCAAATATCTGCCCGGCAAGAAGAACATTGTCGCCGACTCATTATCTAGGGTCAATTACTCCACGCCATCCGTGTGTCTAGCTGCTATGCAGCAGATGGATGAGTTTGAGGATTTGGCTCTGAGGAAGGACATGAAGGATGTCTTACCGGCGAATATGATCTTCTATGCCAATAAGGCTCACCCGGGGGCTAGCCGGAAGGAGCCTAAGCTGGTGGAAGCTAAGAGGGCGGAATATAGGAGAGTCATGACGGCTCAGTTGGAACGGGAAGTAGGCCGAGCGGAGTGCTGTGACAGGCACTTTGCGGAGGAGGCCATGCAACGGCTTAAGGAGTACGAGGCCCATAAGGCCGCGATGCGGGATGAGGATAAGGCGGAGCATGAGTGCTACTGTTGCCAGACACATGCGGCACCGGCCGTCCGCGCCTACGTGGAAGACCCGGGAGTGGAGACGGCCCTCGAGACAGAGGAGACCTCAGCCGAGCCGGTGGAGGCTGCGGAGAGGTTGGGGCCGGATTCCAGGCTTTATGAGGGCGTCCAGGTAGAGGACGGGACAGTGCGCATTGCATCTATGGAGGCTTGGAGACAATGCCAGAGGACCGACGAGGAGTACAAGGGACTTGATCCAGTACTTCTTGGCGGAAGATGAGCTGTTGCTGACGGATAGGTCCGGACACAGCTCAAGACGTTGGCATGGCGGGATGGCCTCTTATGGTACAAAGGCAAGGCGGCAGAGACGGCCAATAACCCGGAGAGGTGGGTTTTATGGGTCCCGGCCAAACTGAGACAGAGATTTACGTGGCGTCGCACGTGGTCCCGTTGGTTAATCACCCGGGGGTGCAGAGGACGCAGTGGATTATCAAAAGGAGGTTCTGGTGGGAGGTGATGGATCGGTTTGTGAAGGAAAGAGTCAAAGGCTGTACGACCTGTCTGATGAACAAGAGGGTCCCGATGGAGGGAAAGATCCCGGTGGGGAAATTTACATTGCTGGAAAGGCTCTTTGAGTTCCTGCGTGTAGACCACGTGGGACCATTGCCGCCGGTGGGGCCGGCGAAGGATAAATTCTTGTTGACGGTCATCGACAGGGCGAGCAATTACGTATGGGCGATCCCGGTGCAGACACAACGGCGGAGACGACAGCCAGACACAACGGCGGAGCTGATCGATCGAGTCCTGTGTATGGTGGGGGTCCCGAAGACGATCTGCTCTGATAAGGGGCCAGCTTTTGACAACGAGCTTATGGAAAGGCTCGCAAAGTTCACTGGCAGTATGTAACGCCATACAACCCGAGGGCGAATGGCAAGCTTGAGCGGATCCACAGACCACTCAAGTCGGCTCTGAGGGCCTACTGCAAGAAGAGTCAGCTCTTGTGGAATGAGGTGGTCCCGAGCTTTGTGTTCGCAATGAATGCGATGCCATCGAAAGCCCTTGGGGCGGCGGAGTGTAGATCCCCGTACCAGGTGGTGTTTGGACAGGAACCGGTGATGCCTCAACACTTGGTTTACCAGGATGGGCCTGGGCTGGCGATGGATGAGGACGAGCTCTGGGGGGTCCGCATGCGCGTCTCAATGGAGGCGATGCAAGCGGTAAGACAGGCGAGGCTAGCGGAACAAGCTTGCAAGCTGGGCAAGGAGCCCTTGGAGCAGGACTTGTCCATGGTAACGTATAAGCCAGGGGACATCGTCATGTTGTATTACCCACAGGTACCGAAGGGCATATCTTCTAAGATGTTTGTACATTTGGAAAGGGCCTTATCAGGTGGTACAACAGACGGGGCCTTTTAACTATCGGATCAGAGGCAGGGGGGAGAACAAGATTGTAAATGTTCGACGCCTCATCAAGTACGATCCTTTCCTCATGGAAAACGAGACGCTCCAAGAAGCGCTCGTCAGGAAAAGGGGGAGTTTCAGGACCCTCCTAAGTTGGGGACGGATAAGGAACCCGATAGTGGTAAACCCGGGACGGAAGGGGCCAGGGGAAGGGACAGGCACGGAGCTCCGAGGAGGGCACGGGCCCGGTAATCCCTAAAAAGCCCGAGACCGGGGAAAAGGGGTCAGTATCGAGTCGCAAGCCACCCACGGAGGCGGCTAAGAGGGCGGCGGAGAATGATCTGATCTTTTCTGAACCGGGGAGTAGACCGGGTAAACGTAGAAGGACGGATGTGCAGACGGAACTGGAGGGTGCCCTCACAGGTGGAAGTCCAGCACAAGAAATGGAAGGAGGGTAATAAGGTACTGGGAATGACGTGGTTATTGTATCAGTTCTATCTGGTCAGGCCACCAACCAGATTCGTTACCAAGGGGGATAAGGATGTTCTCTTTGTGATGAAGGTGGTGGGTCTGGCTAAGGACTCGAGGAAGACTCGATCGTCGGAGAGTGCACTTAGGAACCTTCCGCCTTTGCTACAGTTTTTACCGGTCTTGGGATAGGGACACGGTGGAAAACCGGATGTACCGCGAGTATGTCCCGGTGTGGTGGGACTCTGCAAACAGGGAAGTTTGGGATGCTAAAATAGATCCGGCCACACGGAAGTGTGACAGGGATCAGGAGGCATGGACAATTTCGGCGTGGCCGAGGGGAGTGTTGGATTACCCCTTCGAGCTACACGACGGACAGATCCCACAGAAGGTCGGGGACGTGCTCAAGGAGAGCGGGATGGATTTAAGGCTGATCGGAGGTGCACACGCGACGGAGACGGTGCGTGGGAAGAAACACCAGAGCCTGAAGTAAGGGAATTCGGATCGGGAGGGAAGTTGGGCGCACATCGACCATATGTGTGGGGAAATACGTACTGAGGGGCCTACTCAACTGTAAAACTTAACGGACGCAGTACAAGGGAGGGGAACTCGACGAGAAGTCCATCGTCGTTTTAAGATTTGGACTTTGGGATTCGGTCAATTCGGATCTCGAGCCAAGCCACCATTCACATTTGGCTGATTAGACAGGGTCTGATTGGTGGTCGATCAGACTATGGGACTGTGGCTTCGGGGAAAATCGCGCGCGTAGGATTGAGGACGTGCACTGGTCGAGTGTCAGTTCACGATCTTCGGGCAATATTAAGTCTTGGAACTTAGCCCACATGAAGCACAAGCCTATAATCTGTTGGGTGGCTCTTGGTATGATTATGCCGAGGGTCGAGCACGGATGGCTCTTGGAATGGTGGACAAACGGCTAGTATTTGCCGGTACTGACGAGATTATACGAGATGTAGTCTCCGTTGGTATTACTCCTGGAACTGAGATCGAGGGATCTCAAAGGAGGGAGAAGGGGTGCTATGTAACACCCACGGTATACTACATCGTTTTTACGCTATTGGTTTTTACGGGAATTCACTCTGGGAAGTGATTCCTTGTTATTAAATGTTTTTAAGATGAATTCTTACTACATTTCCGGTTTGGAATAATACTTCCGGTTTTAATGTTGTATTAGGATTAAGGAATATGAGGACAAGCTTGGAAGCTTAAATCCCATAGAGCCTTGAAAACCTATATTTTACACTTAACCGTACACAGGAGTGGTGAAGGTTTCTAGGATGCAGATTACACATTGTTGTAGCATCCATATTGAATAACCTCCCACATTAATAGCGTTAACCCGATCCTTTTATTGCGATTGTAGTAACCATTTAAAGTTATGGATTATTTTCATGGAAATTCCGTGAAATTTAGCCGTTTTCCCCGTGACTGGGAATTTATTGCTAAATAAGGGAAATTGTACTTATGGGTTGTTGTTTTGGCATTTGTGCAGGTTACGGACGTAACGCATCATGTCAGATGATCCGTGTCAAAGGGACACTCCGTTGACAGCGGTTTTTCCCTTTGGCTTGTTGTTGGGGTTCAAATCTTGCTTCCCTTTCTACTCTTGAAGTGGAAGTAAGCCTTGAACCATTGTGTTCAATTGTATTATTAAATTCCAATTATTCTCTTTGAGCTCGTAAGGGTTAAGACGTCCGGTCTTAATACACTGGAACACAGCAATACCTTTAATACACTGGAAAAAAAAAAGTTGCGGCTACTCCTTCCTAATAAGAACATTGAATTCTGTGCAAACAGCACTTCAAAATACTAGTTGAATATTGAAAAAGTTTACCTGCTTTGAAGTTGATGGGTGTTCTAACGACCACTAGAACTTACATCATGATGTTTTCTCCTACTTTTTTTCTGAGACAAGTCACTGACCAATCGTTACTCACTCACTCTGTACGCAACTCTACTCAACCGTTAGGTCTGGGGGGGGGGGGGGGAGCTATCAGACTGAGCACTTTAACGACCGCCGCCAAAACAACTACAGTTGACATTTTACTTTTTTGACTCGTGACCGATGCGTTAGATTCTCCTCTGCACGACGTTTCGACTTCACTAACTAGCTTTCGATTTCGTCCAGGAATGACTTCAAATGATTTAATCAAAGTTTTTACAGCAAATGCCATTTTTCCTCTCTCTGCTGCCTTTTTACTCGTTTTCCCGAAAATCACTATTTACGGTGAAATTTAGCGAACACAGTCAAGAGATCATAAAAATGATATTTGCCTTGCACTGCGTGCACAGCCATTTGGCTCCGAAAGACTTTCCCAAATGAAAGTTCAGGACTTTTTACTTGAAGAAATAACTTGTGCTTGAAGCCCTCCTTCAAGTGTTACAACTTATTCAACTTCAAGTGTCACACGAAACCAATTAACAATCTACGCTCACCCACCGTCGGATCATACGTTGCACCCAAGCCTGCAAACAAGTAGAAACCTACGTAAATAAACGAAGTGACCTCTCAGCTATTTACTGGTATTTCACCTACTCTCAGGAGTTAGTAGGGCTTTTTGCAGCCATAGAGACTTTTAATAAGAGTTCGTTGTGTATTTATCCGGGGGCCTTGGGGTTGTATCCAAACTCACACTGATAATCTCTAGAATCTAGATAATCAGACACATGATACATTATCAAATACTTATATATACTATTAATATAATTTTCATCTAGTTTATTATCACAATAAGTTATTCTAGTTACAATATTATACTTGTTTATTTCCTAGATTTCGAATAATATTCATTTAATGTAGTTAATCTACTAAATTTTCATATTAATAAAAGTACTCAAAGTAGAGTATTAATACTAGAACTAGAAGAAATATAATGTTAATAATAATTGCTTTTCTTTTTTTTAATATTATATTAGTGATGAACTCAAACTAAAAATATAACATTAAAAACATTTTATTGTAAATATTTTTTAATTTTAATTTTTAATTTTGTTACAGAATTATTAATAACTCTAGAGTCAATAATCAATAACCAAATACTAGTTTTGCACGAAAATTTCTTTACTCACATCTT
>WBZZ01001281.1:135000-170000 GCA_019918135.1 Paulinella micropora
TTGATTAGAAACTTGCGGCTTGAATGTTGAATGAGAGTCCGTGTGGAAGAAAAAAAATTTTTTTAACTACTTTTGAATTTGAATTCGAATTTAAGTGTTAACGGTAAATTGACGGTCCGGAAATGAAAATTTACAACTTCAGATAAAAAAATAATATAAGTGTAGTCTTAACGGTAGTAAGATTTTTTTTTTGGTGTGCACGGAAATATAGGTGTTGATCTTTTATAATTGACAATTTATTTTTTGAAAAAAGCCGCCGGTCAGCTGCAGCTTGAATCTTATCGATTGCGATGACTCATGACATTTCTTGTTTTTTTTTTTTTTCCTTCTGAATAGTCAAGGTGGAAGTTGTGAGACTTACTTAATAATCTGCCGTATACTTGCTGTGTCCTACAGTAGATACTTTATTGAGAAAAGGGCGCCAAGGGACTGCCCAATTATATACTAGGCCGGACATACGTAATGGCTCTAACGACACACATTACATATGCCGGCCCATACTGACTATCCGGTTAATTATATTAATAGGTTAACACTCCCCCTGGATCAAAGTAAATTATTAAATTAACTGGTCCCAATACATCTATTCTGTGAAAATTATAAAAACACAGACTTAAAACATAATAATATTACTCACTCTTACCCTCACTCTCTCCAAGAGGTTATGTCGATGGTGGCTACCCGGCTTGCTAGGGCAAATATGCATCAACTAGATTACATACAGGGCAGCTCCCCCTAGTCAAGCTAGGCCTGGTCGACGAGAAGAGGATTAGGTCCTGCGCACCCCCTATCCTATGTTGAGTAACATTATACATGTAACGCAAGTACGGTATGGTCATAATACATATATAATATTGATACATTTTTATGATCGCGTAAGTAACCATAATATATAAAAATAAGACATATCATAATGTATCCATCTGTACTGATCTATCAGAAGGTATGATCAACTTGAACTATATGTTACATATCTATCCGGTAGTATGGATTTATAAATTTGACGGCGCTTCCCGTAGAGGGGTATAAAAAGAACATAAAGTAACATAATATGTATATGAACAAAGACACGATATCTGTAATTATCGGCCTGTCTGGTACATCCGGCTGGTCTGACATACTTCCGTGTTGTTCCACACTCCCGTGTGGCACGTTCACCGACCAGCCGGACTCCATGTCGGCTTCTTATAGATTTTTATGTATATAAGTGCATAGAGATAGAAACTGAAGGGAAGCATATAGAAGTTGGAACGAAACGAGCGAAAGGGACGCGATCTTCGTAGTATTTCAGGCTGGGAAACCGGGCGAGGTCATCACGGTTTGACGACCTGAAATACTAATGTCTCAAGGGATTCAGTAGTATTTCAGGTTGGGAAACCGGGTGAAGTCGTCACGGTTTGACAAGCTCAAATACTAATATCGCCGGTCACTCGCCACCGGGCCCCGTCAGCACTCGTCTATTCACTCACCTGTACAACTTATGTGTAATATGCGGGAAAATTATGGAATTATATATCCCGGGAATATAAACGAAGTTCAAGATGACAAACCTTACTAATACGGGAATTGATCGAATTTTATCCTGAATTTAGCGCAATTTTCCTTATTAAGCACGACGGAGATTTTACCAGCCAGGTAATTGAATTTGTCTACCGTAAAATGTGTCTTGGTGAATACATCCGCGATATTTTCCTCCGTAGGGACCCGGAATAGTTTGACCTTTCCTTCTCTCACGAGTTGTGCTAGAAGGTGGTATCGGACCTCTATGTGCTTGGTCCTAGCTTCCCCTAGTCCTCCCTCCGACAATAATATCGTTCCTTCGTTATCCTCGAAGAGAGGGGTGGGGCCTTCAAGATTTATTCCGATATCCCGTAAAGTTTGTTGTAATGCGAGAAGCTCTCTAACCGCCTCATTTGCTGAAACAGTCTCTGACTCTAATGTAGATTGGGCTATCACGGATTTTAGTTTAGAAAACCAGCGTCGAAATTGGTGTTCCGTTGAATAAGTCAACGTATCCGGATCTTGATTTACGTGAGTTTTTACCCCCCGCAAAATCCGAGTCTACAAATCCAACTATTGGTTGCTCCGCAATAATTCTGTCTACATTGGCGAGAACTGGCACACTGAACATATCCATTCCGGGCATTGCGGGTTTTCCAATGATATCATCGATTGCGTTGGCCGCTGCGCAAGATTCCAGGTTAGGTTTCCAAGATTCCGGAGTTTTAGAAACCGAGAAATTAGTTTCTAGCAACTTCCGTAAATTTTGATCTCCTCTTCTGAAAAATAGCGCTCGCGGGGTCAGAAGCCACAAGAACATTCTGTGCACCATAGCATAAGACATCCCCGGGTTAGGGACTTGGGATTTAGCTGCTATACTTAAATGGCATATGAGGAGTGGCCGGGCGTGAACAGCCAAGAAGATAAGCATCCCTATTAAGCATCTAAGATCATAACGTAATAGGCGATGGTCCTTCTTTAGGGGAGCGGGGGTTATCAGAAGTGAATGGCGTTTTAGCCGGTATCTCATTCATATAACCCAACTCCTCCAAGATCAACAACTCATACTTACGTTGATGCAGAGTAATCCCCTTTTCAGACTGGATGATCTGAATGTTTTTGAACTCAGTGGCTTTGCCTAGGTCCTTGCACCGGAATCCTCTCTTTTCGAACAACTTCACCATCTTGGTGTGCTTTTCTTGCGATGCAGCGTGACAGCCATCATCGACGTGAAAGGACACCAGTTGGGTAGTTTGGGGGCTACTCCCATGCTTTACGAAAGAGGCCCTGTCTAGCGTGAGAGGCTTGAATTTGTGTTCGGTAATGAGCTCCCCGGACAGTACGTCGTACCAAAGACGGCCTGCCTCCGGATGACCGTATAGGGCCTTCTTCAGAAGCCAGACGTAGTCCGCAGTCTGAAATTCGGCCGGCGGTTTGACATATATGTCATAGGGGAGATTCGCATGCAGAAAGGGCGGTCGTGAAATCAATCAGCCATAGGTCTTTTCCGAAAAAGGCTGCATAGGCTACCATGAGCAAAATGGTTCTGTGTTGGGCTGTGGGAGAGTAAGTCTTTCTGGGATTGTACTGAGTGTAAGCTTTCAGGAGGTCCCCTCGTAGGGTTATTCGGGCTTTATGGAATTCGTCGGCGCAGTACCTTGTTGTTTTACCGTATCTATCCATTTTATAGGAATGATTGGTGTGCCCGACATTTTCGCTTCGCTCACTTTTCGCCAAACAAATGCTTTTAGTTCTTTGAGCTGTTCGAATTCCTTCTGTCTAGCTTGCTTACGGTCTTTTGGCTTTTGTACTACTGGGAATTCCAGGAATTTCTCACTCACAAGACAATACTCCGCCCGATTTTCCTCCCGGGCACATACCGCGACATGAGCTCTTGCCCTCTTTCCCGTGATAATGTTTTCACTCGAAATTTCCGTTCGTGTGGTCTCCATCCCGGTTTATGTGCCGCTCTCTGCACCTCTACCCTCTCCCTCTCCCCCTCGACAAATGCAAATTCTGAGGTGACCTCAATGCCGGGATCGTTAGTATTGAGGTCCGAATCAGAGTTTTTGTTGGTCGACAAGGGTGGTGGTGCAGTTGCGGCTTTTTGTTCACGCGATTCGGGCATAGCTTCTGACTGTTGTGGGGCTTTGGCATATTTGACGATTTCTGTGTCTAATGTCTTATCCGTGACGCCGTCGTCAAACAAGACGCTATGCGCGGGAAAACGTTTAGATTTACTGGTAACGGGAGCAGACGGGGCTGTTGCTGTCCCCCGTCGTATTGCCGTCTCCCATTTATCCCCGTAAGTCAATCTAGCCCACTGCTCCCCAAAAGCCCTTGCCGGGATTTCCACATACGTGCCGGACAACCTTTGTCTTTCTTTGTGCTTGCGCCCCCTTCTTGCTTTCTTCATCCCCCCTGCTCGTCACTCGGCTGAGCAACTTTGGGACTCGGAGGCTCTAAGGGGGGCGGGCTCGTGCTCACAAACACCGGTCCCTCTTCTGCCTCGCTATCCTCGTCAGTTTGCGGAGTGTGGGGTGACTCCTCAGGGGGGGATTCCAGAGTGAGGGTCGGAGCGGGAGGGGGATTTCCTACCGGGGGACTTTCTCCCCCTGCCGGAATCTCTCCTCCCGGGTCCTCCGCTGAAACGATTCCTTGATCTTCTGGGGTCATTTGTTGGGATAGGGGGAGGGGGCTGTTGCCAATTACAGAGAACATCTCACCCTCAACATCATCTCTCTCTCGAGAGAGAGATTTAGATGCACCCCTCTTCCCCCATCTCCAAACGTCAAAGATAACATCACTCACATTACCGAATATTTTCCTCGCAACCGGATCGTATACGCGATAATACCCGTTGTTTCTTTCATACCCGAGAAATAAAACTTTCCTCCCCCTCTCACCTTTCCCCCTCTTTGCGTCTACTTTCATGTACGCCAAACATCCAATGGGGCGCAAATGACGCAAAAGGGGTTTTCTCTTATGAACAACTTCATAAGGAAATTTCCCCTTAAAAGGGCCGTGTGCAAGAGGTAAGAGGTTGCCAAAATAAGTGGAAGCTTTCTCCGTCTCAGTCCACATGGACTGAGGAAGATCGGCGTCGCTGAGAACTGCCCTTGCGGGTCCGCCGCACGTCTGATGGGCTCGTTCTATTTTAGCAACTGCCTGTTTCTCCCCCGTCGGAGCCTCAAGGAGGACTGGTTGATTTGCATCAATCCAAGTCTGAAACTCCTTGTACTTGCCATATTCCTGGTCACAAGTCAAGAATTTCACTTTTCTTCCCGTATGCCGTTCGAAGAAGGCAACGGCCTTAAGGAAGCATGTGAAAAACTCATTCTTATGTTTCAGATAATAGTCTAACTCAAACCCAGATGCAAGACATTTTACAGTGAACTTGTACTTTTTCCCGTCCCAGTGGCACGATAAGGTATTCCACCAACCCTGAGTATCCATGGTTATGTGAACCCCAGGGTGGCGTTCTACTGTATGGTTGTTGTCTTTGAAATGGGGCACTCTCTTTATCTTGTTCTTTAAGCACCACTCGCATCTCATTACTCGTTCCCTCCACTCTCTCCCCACTATCTTTACTCCCATATAGTTAGCCATTCGCTCCATGACTTTTACCCCTCTGTGCTTACACATACGATGGAACACAGTGGCATGTATGCTTTCATGATAGTGAGGACGAACAGCAGGACATAAAGCTTTACTACCTAGCGCTTTATCTCTCTTACTCTCAGCCCTCTCATCTTTCTCGTGATCTATCTCAGTAGAATAGAGTACGTATGTATTAGGTACGTCACATCGCCAACCACAAATGCACGGTGACAATAAATTAATGTAGTAGCTGTAGATCAACGAGTTCTAACAGAATACACATTAAATTAAGCAAGTTTAATATGAGTAACTTAGCAAAAATAATTTTGTCAGCATTTCCCCGGCAAGGGGTACCTTTCGAAAAAAAATATGTAACAAATTAAGTTTTTACATTCCAGGCCAAAGTAAAATGCTGTAAATTATTATTACTTAGTTATAACTCGAGGGGGTTTAAGGATCTGCACGCTTGTTCCGCGTCTGGGTCCTCGATCCTGGAACTTTATCTTGGCCTCTGGCTCGCCTCTCGCTCAACTACCTAGAATTCCTATCAACGGGGAAAAAGGGTAGCGCACACCAAAAACACGTCAAAAGCACAATCATACATGGTGGCAAGCTCTAGCAAGCTACAAGAGTGCTTTTGGAAACAAAATCCCTAAGAGCCGAAGGCATCTTAGCAACTTTGTGTCCAGAAGCACTAAGTCGGTCGAAGACGCAGCCCACTTCCGATTCGTCGGCTCCAAGTGCGAAACACAACCTACAAAGCTGGGGAATGTAACAAATAGCGAGGTTGACCCTTGTAGTATGTAAAACAAAGCCGACATTGAGCGTTGGGGCTCATTTCCGGCCCCCGGTCCGATGACTTTGTCATTTCTGGCTTGTACTTCCTACTAAGGCTATGTCTATCCTATTCGTCCGTGAGCGCTATCTTTCTAAGCGCTTCCAAATCCAATTTAGGGCAGAATACGTCCAACAACGTGTCTGCTTGATCCTTGGGCAAATGCTTAGTCAAAACATCCCCTAACTGTCCTTTAGTACCAACCTTCCTAAACTTAGCTATGCCTTCCTGTTCTAGCTCGTGTAGGTAGTGTTCTTCCAAAGGCAAGTGTTTCGTGCGTGGTCCGGCCAACCCGCGTTGCGCGGTTAGTATGGTCTGGGCGTTATCCTCATGAACATCAAAAGGTTTGGGCTCCGGGATGCCTAATTCACTTTGCATGTTGCGAATGGCCATAGCTTCCCTTAGTGCCTCATTGGCTGCGAAAATTTCCGCGTCGTTCGACGAAAGGGCAATTTTCGACTGCCGTTTGGACAGCCAACCCACGGGATCTCCTCCTACTAAGACTACGTACCCAGTACGAGATTTACCCGTCTTTAAACAAACCCTGTGAGCCGCATCGGGCCAAACTGTCATTGGTCCTATCGGTCCTGCCTTCCCTACCGCACTAAGATCCTTCTTGCTGAACCTAAGTACTCTATCGTTCTTCAGATATCGGATTATCTTCCCTAGCTTGGAATAAGTTTTCCCCACATCTACTGTCTGCGTTACGCTTGCAGAATTGAGCGCTTCCTCTATATCCGGCCTAGTCATCTTGGCCAACAAGAGTAAACTCCCGACTATCTGTGGAATTGAAAACTGTCTAAGTCTAGCTTGCTCGTCCATTGGCATTGGGTCAGTTTTTGATCCGGGTGTTGCGCTGGGCTTGCAGTGTTCATACCCGTAAAATTTTACAACTTTCCGAGCGTAACTTTGCTGATTTAGGATAATTTCCGACTTTGTCTGAATAATTTCCATTCCCTTGAATTCTTTTGCTAAACCGAGTCTTTTAATGGGGAAATGCATTTCAAGTCTCTCGCAAAATCTATCATAGCCCTGTCTGCTGGGTGCCATGAAAATGAGATCGTCTACATGGAAGACGCCTACTATTCCCTCACCTAAGCTCACTCCTTTCTCCATAAACATGCATGGGTCTGATTGAAGTGTTGTGAAGCCTAACTGTTTGAGAAGCCTGGAAAATATATCATACCAACGCTTTCCTGCCTGTGGCGCTCCGTATCATGCTTTGACGACTTTCCATATCTTTCCTACTCTCTCTATCACTGACGCACCTTGTGGTGGGCGAGCATATATGGCGTCTATCATGTCGGCATTAAGATAGGCGTTTTTAAAGTCAACCCCGTACAGTCTCCTACCATAACTGACTGCCAACTTGCACAAAATCAAAACTGATCTGTGGTTAGCGCATGGCACTAAAGCTGTTCAGGATTATAACTTATACCAGGTTGCAATTGATCTCCCCTCAAAGGCAAACGTGACTTGACGAACCGTAGTCCATCTTGGTCCGTTTTGACCTTATGCACCCAAGTTAACCCAACTATCTTAACTCCGGCTTTCCTAACCTCACTTTCGTCTACCCATTGGTAGGTCTTGAACTCAGCTATAGAACGTAACTCTTTATCTATTCCTGCCTGTATATCTTTGAGTGTCATACCCTCTATTGCTAAGTCTGGCGGTAAACGTATGTAACACATCCACTCACTCGCTTCGTCATGTGAAATGCAATCATCCATGTCATACATAGTAGTAACATGATGTGTAGATGTGCGGAATGGATCTACTTGCTTTCTCACTCTGTTTCCGCTGACCATGTTCGCTGCTGATATCTTGTCACTCTGTTCCCAAGTAACTCCCTTGGTTGGGGCCTTACCCTCTATAATATTATACTGTGGTGTGGGGTCATGTTGCGCGCTTGGACTGTTCATATCTACAGGCAAGGGTCCTATACTAATGCGCTCATCTATTTGCTCCCCCTGGACTGCATCAACCTCATGAGGTTCATGTTCAGTCTCTAGCTTGGCCTCTACCTTATCCTCTACCTCACTGTCTACGTGCGATGTAGTACTGGACTATCAGTGGAACTGGGCTCGAAATCAGCTACCTGGCTAGTTCCGCTATCCCGGTGTCTGAGAACCCCTGTGTGTTGCTGTGGTCTTGTTTATCGTCGAATTCTGGCTGTGTGTCTATCTCCCCCTCAGTTGCATCTTCCCATACTACCTGAGGCTCAATCGACTCACCTACCCTACTGAGATCGAAACGAACATTTCTAACTCCGGATAATACCTTCTGTCCGTCCCAAACTCTGTATAAATTGCGATGCATATCGTATCCTACTAACTTTACTAACTTACCGGGCAAGGATCCTTTACCATTTACCTTTCCTACGTGCATCACTCCCATACACCCAATCGGACGTAATTGGTGCAATGGTGGTGCTCGTTTGAATAGTAATTGGTAAGGCGACGTGCCCTTCTGCTGTCCTTTAGTTATAGGTACAATATTATATAGCACAGTGGCTGTATGCTCCATTTCTGCCCGAAAGTTGGGCGGAAATCGAGCATGCTGCCTAAGTGCGCGAGCAGGCCCCCCCGTCACCCCGTTTATTCTTTCAGCTCTCGCATTGCCATCTTTATCTGCAGTGGCAGCATCTTTCCATAATATTAAATATAATATCACTATACTTCTCACTGATCTCTTTTGGGCCGTGAATTCCTGATCGCAAACTACAACTTTAACTTTATTTTCTGTCTGTCTCTCCATGAACGCTATTGCTTTATGTATGCAAGATATAAATTCATTTTTATGTCTTATTAATAAGTAGAAATTAAGAGCATAACCCGAGAAATCGTCCATAACCCGAGAAATCGTCCATAACCGTGAATTTATACCGTCTCCCTTCCCGTGACATGACTCTTCATGGGCCTTGCGTATCGCAATGTAACATCTCTCCCACTCTCTCTGCTCTAGGCAAATGATTGGAAGCAAAACGAGGCAACTCGCTAGCTTTGGCAATCATGCATGGCTCACACATTCTACACTCTTCTCTCGCACTTTCTACACTACCATCTCTACCTATTAGCTTAATTCCTACAGCGTCTGCAAATGCTTTAGTCCTCTCCCAGCTTACATGTCCCGCCATAGCATGCACTATACTAACAGGCAGCACTCTCACTCTCTTGACAGTAGAAGGGTACTTGACAAACAAAACAGCATTCTTTATTATTAGTTTAGATGATTTAATACTCACTTTACTGTCTCTTGCTGTTGCTATTGTCCCTTTATTGTCTGAGGGTGTGGGATTTATATTTGGATTCTCCCACCCTGCTGCCCCTACTGTCCCGCCTCCCTCTCTCTCTCTCTCTCTCTCTCTCTCTCTCAGGCGCACCCTTAGGTGTGAAACGACAGTTAGGTTCTAGCTTATTATCCTTATGGCTGTCCCATCGGTACAGCATGGCTTTAGTTAGCCTTCCTCTGACTAGAATGTTCTTTTCCTTCACAGGCAGTGCTCCCTTCAAGATGAACATTTGTCCATTTTGATGGAGTACTGCTCTGTGATGGAAATGATCCATCGGGCCAGTGGGGGCCACGTTGATTGGCATGAGTGGATCGTAGAAGGCACTCTTGCAAATCTTATGCATTCGCCCCACTCCATCTACTCTATCTACACACATCAACCCTGCCTCACCTATGACTCTCGTTCCATTCCCTGTACTGAATGTTACCTTACCTATCTTCTTCAGCTCTTTCATCATCGTCTCATCGTGACAGACAAATTGAGTCGCACCACTATTAGTATCCTGGTACACATCTTTGCTCTTAGCTATCCTACTGTGTGCCATGACTGTAGTGGAGTCTTGTTTCTTTTTCGATTTGTTTTTCTTGTCTTTCTTTTTCTTCTTCAACTTCTTCTTCTTTCTTTTCTTCTTCGTCTGTTCTTCTTCCTCAGACTCAGAGGACTCAGAGGGCTCTGACGACATAAGTTCTTGCGCGTCGTCAGAGTCATCTGGGTCATAGTCTCTATCAGGCATACCTGTCTGTATCTGTCCTTTCAACTCTTCCTGCAAGTTAGTTATAACTGCTCTCACCTGTCTGTCTAACAGATTAATCCTCTCCCTAGACACACCTGTGATTAGTTCCTGAGGAAATGTCACCTCAACAAACTTACCTGTAGGGTCAAGTCTAGCCTCTATCCCTTCTTGTTGGGTATGTTGGGTGTGTTTGGAGTGAAGTATTTGTTGTCATGTTCGGTGGAGTATGGACTGCTAGGACTATTTCTTGTGTTGTGAGACAGTGACTAGCTCTATGGCTCTCATCACATCTGTCAGATATTCGTCTATCTTTCCTCCTACCTCAATCACTCTCCTCTCATCCCATACTCCCCCTGATCTTTTCAGCTCTCTAGCTATCTCACCTACTGTCTGCATGTCGATGCTTGAAACAAGTCTGTAAGGTGAAATGACTGATGGGGGGAAAACGGTGGAAGTGGAGGATGGGGTACTTACCTGTTCCTCTTCCTCAGGGACGCTGAGGGCAGACCTGTTGCGCGGAGACGCAGCATCGAATCCCGCAGCAAGGTCAGATTGGGAAGTTCCCGGGGCGCCCCGACCGGTCTGTTGGTCGTCACACCTACAAATCTTCATGTCAGTGTTTTAAGTGTAGCTGAGGAGGTAGGATCAGCAAACCAAGGTGGGGGTTGATAATTCCAGTCCTCTCCCTCAGCTACACAGCGTAAATTACCGAACATATCGAGAAATTCTTTCGCAATTTCCCGTAACTTTTTGTCGTTTGGGTAATTCACTACTGCTGGTGGTCTGTCTGTTGCTGACTGTTCTAAGTCAATAAACGGAAAATAAGCACTCTGTTTTGCGTGATATCCGCAGTAGTCATCATAGTGCAGCCTATCTGCCATTCTTTGAGGCGACCCGAAAAGATGTGCACCTAAACGGACTTTGAAGGTCTTCCTCTTCCACTTGCTCTTCCTCACCTACTCCCTCTAGACCATCAACCTGATCTATTGCTTCGTCCTCTAGCACAGTAACTCTCTCTTCCACCGGAATGTCTCTCCGTTATCCTCACCCTGTGCTAACACCATTGTTTTGGGACGAGGACATTGAGCACGATTGTGCTTTTTGCCCTTGCAACGCGTGCAATGCAATTTTGGGCACGTCGCGCGCCAATGATCCTTTGCTCCACACTTGAAGCAACCACCCTTCTCTTCCTAACCCTCGCTCTCCTTAGCTACAAAAGTACTCTGAGCTGGTCTGCGAACGAGTGTGGATGTGTTGGGTTTGTGTGTCATCTGCCTAGTTTGGTTTCCAGGAGATTCCGGACCAGAATTTAGACGAAAATTTTGCCAGACTTGGCGGATGACTCTCTCGACATCACGGTGGTTCAGACGGTCCTCGCGACCGAGTTGGTATACCATAGTATCCAACCCCGCGAAAACTGTATGCTTCTTAAACTTCATCAAGAGAAAAGAAGAGAAAAATTCGTCCGGAATTTTACCCCCGTAATCCCTTTGAATACACTCTTCAAGATACATATTTCTATCCAGCCACAACTCAATGTCCCCTCTTGGGTAGGAAATGAAAACAAGCATACGCTTTATCATTCCTGCTGCGTTGGCACCCCCATACCGGCGCTTGACAAGCACCATCATGCGTATAGGGTTGCCATCGGAGACAGTCATGCATAAAGCTGTGAGTGTTGGATGCTTGAAGGCAACAGAAACGTAAAGGCTTAGCTTACGCATAGCTTTAGCGTGTTCTTTGCGTTCTTTCACTTACGTCTTCTCACTCTTCTTTCTTTCTTTGACCTACTTCGTTCTTTCGGTCTTATTCTTGCATCTTGGCTCTCTTTGCTTTAGAGGCGTCAGCGTCTGTTGTCTTCTTACCCACTTCGGGGGATGGTGTCTTAGTCTTAGATTCTGTACCTGATGCTGGGTCACTATCGCTAGTGTCTGACTCCGTACTGTACTGTTCATCAACTCTGAACGCTGACTCATCCCATGGGTATCTTTTCTTCAGCTTTCTCTGGATGCTTTGCTATGAAACTGACTATATCTCCTAGCTGTGAACTCTCAGAGGTCGCTACAATCTTAAACGTGAATTCCTAAGTTTGAAACCTGTCCTCAAAGACCTGTTCAAGCTCAGGAATGCTGTTTATAGTTATATGGTTTTTCTTGCCCGTCTTCTCGCGTGCAATGCTCATTAACCGACAGAGTAGCAGTTCTTCCGAGCCGGAAGACTTACTAGACTTCGGGGAATGGTACTCGCCGGATTAAAAGGTGTTTTGCGCAGAGGGTAGACAATGCCGTGAAGCAATCGACCACACTCTATAAGCAATAACTAGTCAATACAGGCGTCCCAGTATTTACTATTCCGTTATTATATTCCAAGTGTTCTCAGTTCGCTTTTGCAGTTTCGTTACCTTTTAATACTGAATACTAACAGTGCTGCTTGAGCACAAGAACTACGATCCCTATCCGTTCCATCTATTGCTATCCGTTCTATAATTGGTTGGTCTACAAAGGTGCAGACGGAGACCAACTCTAATTTAGATAAATCAAGAAGGTCTAGAAAGGATGAATTGTATATTGTGCAACAATAAGTTGCACATCCTTCCTTTACTCGTAAAGAAATATGGTAATATATTGGCAAATGGCAAGGAGGGCCGGCAGAGAATAGGTTTACGTGAATTTGCCACAAATAACAAATCCAGTAACGGAAATTCTCGGTTACGGTGTGTCTCCGACGGCCATATCAAGGGTGGTCAAAAACCTATTCTCGTGAAGGGGTGGAATAGTGGGCCGAGTGTGTGTGGAGTCGTTTTGGGTAGATGATGCATGTCCTTTCTGCTCTCCTCTACGCACACCGCCCTCCACCTCCTCCCTCTCTACTTCTTGCGCCAGGTGGCTTAGATGTGTGAGATAAAAGTGGCATGGGGGTGTTGTTTGAGGGTGGTGGGTTGACTTCCTCGACACACACACCACTATCATCTTCTCTCAGTCTCCCCATCATCATGATTGCCATGTGGTGAATCCCCGACTCACCATCTACTTCTGATTCTTCTTCAGACTCAGAAGGAGATTGGTTAGTTGGGGGTTCATCTTCTTCTTCACTTTCTGAGTGAGAGGGTGAGTTAGAAGAGTCAGATGATTCTGCGTTTAAGCTTATCATTTTCTTCTTTTTAATGAAGTCTGCTGCTTTCAGCTTTCGCCCCTCTCCTCTGCTGCCTTCCTTCTTCTTCTTCTTTGCTCCTTCTTCTTCTTTCTTCTTGTGTCTGTCTGTCTTCTCACTCTGACTGTCCTCTCTCTTCTCCTTCCCACGCAACTTCTCAGAGACCCTAGTTCTCCTTTTATGGGGCGTTTCAAGGGACCATGCCCATCCTCGGGACAGTCCTTGAGTTGACACCTGACTAGACAGAAAGCAATCTTATGGTCAGGGGACAGACAGTTCCAACAAATACTGTCCTCCCCCTCACCATAAGCCTGTGAAGGCTTGCTCTTTTTCTTGCCCTGAGCTATTCCTGCTACTGTGTTGATAGTGATAGGGTCGCTCTTTGAACTACCAGATCCATATAGCTTTCCAATTCTAGTTTCTGATACGTTGCTTGAGCTAACTGCTCCACTACTTTGATGAATTCAGGCAGCTTAGGTCGTTGAGTAGGTAAGAGAGGACACCAAGTGTTACGATAGTAGGCTTAGTAGACAGGTAGGTGTTTTAATTTCTTCATGATCATGCCTGTCTTCATCATCTCTGGTATCACTCCCATTGTCTTTTCTTGTGTTTTGATAGTCGTGAGATAGTCAGCTAGCCAGCTACTCACCTCACTAACCTTCTTAGGGTACGAGTGGTATAGTTTTTCTTGGTCCTCTTCAAACCTTATGAGGTCGAGACCTCCATTGTTTTTTTAGGGCGAGGAAACACTTTACGCCATCCGTATCCCCCTGCCTCATTATAGTCATCACCTTCCTATCGTGAGCACATGATTGAAGTAGGAAAGCATAGAGCAATCTGTTTAGCTTAGCTTCTTTCTCTTTCATGTAATATCTGGCTCCCAATTGTAATGCAAATAGCGGTCACGGCTTACTCCCCCTCGTCAACACTGGTATTTGGGATTATAGGTCCGTAGGTATAGCAGTGGCGGGGACAGAGGCAGTTTTTGCACTTGCAGTTTCTTGACCCTCTTCTTTCTTTCCCCTACCTTTACTACTACTGTCTGTTCTTCGTCCTCTTCTTCTTCCTCTTCCTTTGCAGGTGATTTGAAGGGTGCATCTGAAGGGGAATCAGGTTGTACAGGTAGTTGTATAGGTTTAGCTAAGGGATGAGTCTAAAAGCCCGGAATTATGGAAAGGATTTCTGGGTGTGTGACACCTATAACTGATGTAAAGGTGTACTCAAACAGCTCCCATTCTTTTCCATGATTGAACTTTGGAGGGTCTAGCCTCATTTTTACTAAGTCAAAACCTTGATACGCCATATTGTTCGGGCGTACCAAGGGCGGAAGGTAGGAGGGAGGCTCGACTACCAATGTTGCTTTCTCTGTGAATAGAGAAGCGAGATAGAGTTAGGAAATAAAATAGATATTGACGATCTGATAACAACTAGGTGGCAGCCTTCCGCACAATCCGCCTAGTCTGACTGGTGGTAGCCTTCCGCACACACACCAGACTGGTGGTAGCCTTCCGCACACACACCAGATTCAAATATTTGGTGACAGCCTTCCGCACGTACACCAGTTCGTATTTTCGGTGGTAGCCTTCCGCACACACACCGATAGTACGCAATAAGTGAATAAAGTCTACTAAACCTAACGTTCACGCTACAAGGCTCTATAACCTGTGAGACTAACTTAATAATCTGCAGTATACTTGCTGTGTCCTACAGTAGATACTTTATTGAGAAAAGGGCGCCAAGGGACGGCCCAATTATATACTAGGCCGGACATACGTAATGGCTCTAACGACACACATTACATATGCCGGCCCATACTGACTATCCGGTTAATTATATTAATAGGTCTAACAGAAGTAGTGAAGGACGAGTCAGAGGCAGAGGAAGACGACAAGGAGGATCCGGAGTCCGAGGATGAGCCTGTCAAGCCGACCAAGCCGACCAAGCCGACCAAGCCGACCAAGCTGACGCCCAACCACAAGAGCAAGAATAACAAGACAAGCCCCAAAGAGTAAGTTTGAATTCATGATCATTTCTTTGTGTTTCACATGACAAGCTTGTATGTGTTTACTGCACTCAGCAGCATCGAGCACAAGCGAGGACGGCGCATCAAAGGTCATATGTTTAATCTTTTGTTCTGTTTCGCACCCCTTCCTATTACCCTTCTGTATCGTGTTGTAGGATGTTCAGTCATCCGGTTAGCAGCAGCGTTTGGTACAAGAGTTGCTGACCAGGCTGGATAAGCACACAGAAAATATACAGAAGTTGATTATCTTGCAAAAAGAAGAAAAAGAGCCAAAAACAGAAAACGAAATGGGAGAAGAGAAAAAGGAGAAGAAAAACAACAAAAAGGGAGGCAAGTGGGAACAAAGGCAAGAAAGGCAAGAAAAAAAAAGAAGAAAGTGAGAGCGACAGTGAGAGTGATGCCTCTGAGAGCGAGAGCGAGAGCCAGAGCGAGTGAGAGTGAGCTTGAACGTTGCAAAAGAAAAAAACAAGAGAAGAAGAAGGAGAAGAAGGAGAAGCTTAAGAAGAAGAAGTTAGCTGACATGCTGGAACACATGTATGAGCGTTCTGCAGCTGCTACCTCTCAGCTGCATCGACAGGTAGTCGCTCCCGGTCCTGCGGGCTTGTCGCCCGGTGGAAACTCTTATTTTGATTCGTACTGGCAATTCTATGGCCCTAGGCGATGGTCGCGGTCGCGGATAAGCGTTTTCGGTGATGTATATTGTAGTTTATGCTTGAGGTTTTTATCGCGTGGACTGTTTTAAACCGTGCTTTGTGCTTCTAATATTGTAGGTGTACGCACTTGTAGTAGGGACCGATAGAATTGTTCTCTCATACGCTTTTGCAGTAAAATTGAACGCAAATCTAAGGTTGGACTTGTTGTCTCACTTATCATTTCTGATTGCTTACTAAATATCTGCAGTTTTATTTGATTACGAAGCTTAAAACAGTGGTCGGATTCGCCAACCCCCCCACCCCCCCCCCCCCCGCCTGGGCCTGGCTTGTCAGCGGACCTTAAGACACCCCCGCCCCAGGCTGTAAACGAAGCGTGAAATAAAAGGAAAGCAGAGCAAATTGTACTAATAGTATTACCAGCAAAATCGACATAAAACTAGCGTGGGAGTGTGATAAAAAATAATAGCAAAATATGCTTTTAGATCGGTTCCAGCCCAAGTCCAGCCAGCTCCGGAGGTGAAGTCAAACAGCTTTCTCATTAATAAAAAACATGTTTTAATATCGTTTTAATACATTGTAGAACAAGGGGATCGATTTCCCATCGTTTCCTGATGTTTTGAAAAAATTACGTACGGACATAGAAAATTTTCGGAAAAAGGGGGATCCCCTAGTTAGTCGATTCATATGTTATACAACGCCTTCTGCGCCAACACATCCTGTAGCGTGTTCAAAACCCTGCCAAATACCATTTTGCTGCGCAAGCTTGCAAAAACTTCATTTTACAGCATACCATACATTCCATGAGCTCTCTCCCCTCTCTCCTAGGTCTTTGTGCTGAAACACATAAGACCTAGATTGTACATGAGATTGTGCATGGAATATGCGTGATTGTGCATGAGATGAGAAGCGTTAGATGTAAAATTGTGTGAGATGTGTATGGGTGTAAATTATTTCTCATCCGCCACTCACCACTACCACACCCAAGCGAAAAGACATAATGTAAATGGGTGGGTGGGTGGGTGGGTGGGATTCTTGTAATGCCTTAAAAACGAAACTAGAAGCATTTTTGTGCAAAACAAAAATGCAAATCTGAGAGTGGTAAGGTTGTCTTACTAATCTTCAAATTTTCTCGCGGGAACAAACGTTCCCACTCCTTTTATAGCGGGAACAAAAATAATCAAGTCTACTCAAGAGTCTCTCTCACGGCCCACTCTGCCTGATATGAAGCATTTAGGTATTTGTGAAATGACGCTTTTGCTGCGCAAGCTTGCAAAAACTTCATTTCACAGCATACCATACATTCCATGAGCTCTCTCCCCCTCTCTCCTAGGTCCCGAAAAGACCTCTGGAAAAAAATTGGTAAATGCCACTTTACCCTGGCAAAATGCCGTAAAATTGCCTATAATCCCTCAAAGGCTGCCTTTTTGACCCAACTAAAAATAAAAGGCGACTGGGAAAAAAAATGAAGAAAGACTTCATCAGTCTGTTTATTGCCGATTGACGTTGTTTTGACCTGTGTGTTGGTATTATCCTTGATACACCCTTTCTGTTGATGATATGATCCCAAAATGTTAGTAATCAAGCTTTTCTGCATCTGTAATTCCTCGAACGAGAACGGCGACTACCAACGTTCAGAATTCTGACCCATTTACTATCGTTGTTGTGCTTGCATTCTGCGCGTTCACATAGTTTGTGGTTTGTTCTGTATGTGTATATCTGTTTGTGTATGCTTGCATCCTTGCTATCTTCGAGATTGTTTTTGTTGGTGAGTTTTTATATTCTACTAGATGTGTCTGATATAAATGTTTTGTATGACTATTCCCGTAATTAGTGATGTAAGTGGTTATATTGCGTTTGAAATCGATGAGAGTTTAGGTGGTATCGTTTTTAGTTATGAAGGACGTGTTGTATTTGCATGGTAAGTTATCGACTTTAAATTTAGTGTAAATAAGTTCTTAAATATTTTGATTGGTTATTGTGTCATTTTTGTCTGGCGCTGTTCAGATATGTTTTTGGCGTGTTAGATCTCTTACTAGACTCTGAGGCCGTCGTGTTGAACATGTCCCTGGACTCAATTTCTGTATGATTGCTCTGTTCTCTGCATGAATTACGTCTGCATGTCTATATCACTATAAAATGTTGGAGGAAATATATTGTTATGTGGCCGATATTAATTGCTATTAAGCGGACTTATTGGTGTAGTAATGTCATTACGTGACATGAATTTAACGCCATATATATCTTAGTCAAATGTGTCTTTCTCCTGGACTAACATAACAAATTTGTATCTGAATTTTTTACATTAAATTGTATTCCAATACAGTATGGAAATCGATTTCATAAACGGACTTCCAGCACTTAACTTGTGAACCATAGCAGATACTATCGTCAAACAGTTGTGTAGGCTGTAAAAGAATGTATTTAATTTGAGAACAAGGAAGTACCTAGGTAATTTTAACTCCTGCCTGCAGAACGCTCGTAATGGCAAGTTTGTTTTCTAAACTGACGTCGCGCACGTATTTGAACACACATGTACTTTTGTCCGACCACAATCCTTGCCTCCTGATTGCGTATATTTTTATCCCCAACCTTGCCGCTTCGGTGGCTGAACCAATTCTATTGGAATGTGACACATATATAACTGGATCTAATCCTATGCGTGCCACTTGCTCTTTCAGAATGCTGGATGGTGTTTTGCTGCTTAAATGCTCCAGACTGTTTCGCTCGATTTTGAAGAAAAGAGGCTAACTATCTGTGAATGAACCTCGAAATAATTCTTTCATGGACTGCAAGTATGCCCGAACCCATTTGACAGCGCAGAATATTTCTGTGCCTTGTCCGACGTACACCAGCTTCTCACCCTTGTCGTTCTTGAGGTGCCTCAGGCGGAGTACCATGTATTCGCATGGGATGTTGTTTATTGCAGTCGTGTGGAACCATATATCCTCCACCTTAAGTGCAGTGATATTGCCCACTCTTGTCATAGAGATCCATTGCAACAAGATCATGGTGTTGTTTCTGCTATCTCTCCAATCTTTGAGGGGTAGTTGTATCTTGAGTAGGTCGTCCCTCAACAGTGGATATTTGCCTTCCTTGCCCGGCGGGGCTTCTGCCACTGCTCTTTCCTTTGCCATTTGCACCAATGGGGTATCGGTGGGGTCACAATAAGGAAGTAGTACATACTGCGCCTTAATAGCGGCGAAGTGCCCTTTGATTGTACCCTCAGCGTATCCACTTTCACACATGTGTCTCAAGTAGTGAGCGACCGTCTCCGCTGTGGCCGGGAAATGGATTCGGTTGTGTGCAATGCACCAACTGACAAATTGCTTGCGTGATGCTGCGTATGCATCCATTGTTGACTGTCTTTTCTTGCCTTGGCTGGCCCATATTGCTATGTCAGCGTCATTAAGTACGACGTGGCCTATAATAATACAAAAAGATTTAATGAGCAAAATCAAACAGAACTGCAAGCATGTGCCACTGAGGTCTATGTATATGGAGCGGATGTGTGTGCCATGTTGGTGCTAGCGTGTACGCTGCGGGTGGTAATGAGAATGAATCTTGCGCGTGTTCTATCACTTGTGGCCACCAAGGTCGTCCCCGCCATTGGGGTATCACAAACGCAATTCGCTTGCGTTCTTTCAGTGCGAGAAGGATTGACTGTCCTATTTGCCCAAAGTTCGGTGCCCACACGTCTTTGGTCGTCATTTGCCATCGGTGGGTGATTGTTTTTATCATGTCTGGGTGAACAGTCAAGTTAGTCAAGCCGGCAGGTGCCTTTGAGTTTGCATCTGCCCTTGTGTTAAGCGATCGCTCCACCCATCCCCAGAGTTTGTTTTTGATGTTGAGCTGGTGTGTGTACACATCGTCAATGTTTTTGCACAGTTGCGTGAGGTGTGCGCATTTTGTTGAGCCGTCTTTCTGTAAGTCTATCACAGCGTTAGTTGAGTCGAAGACAGTGAGCACTGTGTTGCGGTTGCTCAAGATGTGCTTAAAGTGTAGCGGAACCACTGTGGCCGCCCAGAGCTCTCTGTGAGTAGAAGAGGTGCCGATGAATTCGGTGGCCAATGATATGGTCACGTCCATGTTTAGTACATGGCCGCCCACTGCAAATTCCCCCGCGTCGAGCCTCAACTCGATGTCTGTCCGTGCCTGGAAAATAGCTCGTTTGCACTTCAGTGTGTTTCGCAAGTGTGAAGCCAGTATTGGAGTTCTTCACTGAGCTCCGACCCTGGTGGGGTGCAAACGGTTTCCCGTTCAATCCTCTTGCATTGTGTGACTGTCGCCAGCGTGACTCGCGTGAATAGCATTGCGTTCTGCAAAGCTAACTTTAACGCGATGATCGAAGCCGCTGTTGAGTGTAGCTATTTGACCGATGCCCCATGAGCCGAGTGAACGTCGCTGAGTAGCTGGAGGGTTGAACGCAGAAGCCTCAACCTTTTTTCCTCCGGTACCCCGATCCAGCCTTCTTTGCTGTTAATGATGTAGCCCAAGTACTGTACTTCATCTGCTGGCTCCCAACACGTCTTCTCTGAGAGGGGGAGGCCCAGGAGGCTGAAGAGTGCTTTCACGAACGCAGGTATGCCATCGTGTGTCCGGGCAAGTTTGATTGCGAACAAGAAATCGTCGGCGTATTGCATACATGGTATGTTCAGGGCTCGGATCAGTCGCACCACTGCGCGCATTGTCTTTCCAAACCAAAACGGTGGAGTGCAAAAGCCGTAGAGCAATGTAGTGTTTTGATAAGTCTTGCCGTTGTGTCAGAATGCTGAGTAAGGTCTGCTTTGTCGTGATAAAGGAATCGAGTAGAATGCCCGTTTGAGGTCCACCACAAATAGCTTCGTGCCCGCGTCGCCATCCAATACCAGTTGTAGGTCCTTTTCTGATGTCTCCATGGTGAAGGGAGCCTTTGCTTGAAACGAGTTACTAAAGCGCTTGTCGGTGCAGAGAGAAGAGGAATGCATCATGATTGAACCACTACAAGTGCTCGCGGATCCAGCAAGAATTAAGAAAACGAAGCTTACTTCCACTGCGTCTCTGCGTTTGATCATATCGTTGATCTGTTCACTAACGAAATCTATATGCTCGAAATAGGAAGGATGGTTGGTGAAGTCTGTAGCTGGCGGTGTGCGTTCGAATGTCAGCTCAACCCCGTATGCTAGCCACGATAGGACTACGGGGTCTGTCCCAATCGCTTTCCAATATCCTAACTTTGCTTTGATAGCATGTGCAGGGTCAGTGGAATCAGCCCACGGGTTGCAGCGGTTGAGTGTTTCCCCCATTGTCATTAGCCGGTCGCGTGCTTCCTCCAAGGTGCAAGATGCGTAAATTTGAACGTCGATAGTAGGTGATCGAAGAAGTTCCGTCACATATGGAATTTCTACTTGCGGTATCGTCTGTCGCGATGGGCAGAAGTATGCAAGATGTCCGGTCTTTTTGCACCATACGCACTGCATGGTCCATGCGTATTCTTTGAACACTTTTGATTTCGGCGCTGATTTTGGTAAAAAGTCTGAAATCTTGCCGACCAATTTCGGGCGTGAGTCTGCCAGTCACAGTAAGAGATAATCGTTTTTAATACTTAGTGATGGCCGAGTCGGTATTTCAATAAGCAAACGTAATATTTTATTAAACTGCGGCCTGTTTGGCGCATTGTTACGTTCCTATTTGGCATGTTGCCGTCGTTCTTTTGACTAGTCACTTTAAACCGGTGGCGTGTTGCCGTGCGAGTCTGACTTTATGAAGTGTTCAGAAATGCATCTCAAAGTAAGGATAATATATATATTTAATGCGTATGCTTTGCTTTTTCTGTTGCATGATGCATGGGCGTCAAGCTCGACTACATACGCAACTACTGCTCGTGCGGATGTGTGATGTGTATGTGTGTTTGTGAGCCGCAGTGTACGCTGCGGGCGCAGATTGGGGTTCAGGGTCCAGCAGTGTTCTGCGGTGTGTCCGCGCTTGTGACAGTGGGTGCAAGATGCATGTGTGCGCGCGCTATTAGGTATGTATGGTGGTGGCACTGCTGGGGTGACTGCTATGTACCCCGTCGGGTTTTGTGGTTGCGGTGCCGGGATCGCGTATTGCATGTGCGGCTGCTGCCCGATTGATGGTACTGTGTATCCCGGGACGCCTGCCCACGCCAACGTTGGTGTGTCACGTTGCTTTGAGGTGCTGCGATGTTATTAGTATTCACGCCGGGAGCAGTGCTTCTCTGTGGGCAGTCCTTCGCCCAGTGCTGTGGAGAGTAGCAGATACGGCACAGCCCCTTGCTGTGGCTGCCATATGGGTTTGCGGTGCTCGTCGAAGTATGTGCCCGGATGGGCTCACAATAGGCTGCAACGTCACCCGCAATTCGCAGTCGCTTGGCTGCTTGTATGAACTTTTGTTCTGCCTCTTCCGCTGGTAGAGGTGTCGGTCCGCCCATATCCATGGCCAGAGTAGCCAGCGCAGTTGCCATTGCGATTGCATCAGCCAGCCGCTCTTGCTCGCTCTTGTAAGCCTTGCTCTCCAGTATCGCCATGATGATCTTCCCTCCCTGAAAGTAGCGTCGATGTACAGGCTTCTCTATGATCTTCGCGTCCCGTTGCCCAGTCTCCTGCTTGGCTTGGAAGATCATTGCGTTGACTTGTTCAGATAGCCGGTTCGTTTGATCGGCGAAGGTAGAGTTGATTCCGGCCTGCAGTAGCTTCACCATCTTCCCTAAGTCTGCGTTTGTAAGTGTGCGTGCTGTGGAGGTGCGTGCAGTGGGATCAGTGGGAGCGGTGTTGGCGCAGTCCCCGAGAAACAAGGCTGCTCGTTGTAGTGCATCTTGCTGTTGTTGCAGTGTCGGTGCCCCATGGCCAGATCCGCCAGTGAGTGGTGATGGTGATGATGGTGGCGATGCGTGGGTGGTACCAGTGTTGCTGCTGCTGCTGCTGCTAGCTGCGCTTCCGGGCGGTTGATCATGGCCGGCGCCTGTCGCTAGCGCTGGGATGCCGGTAGGGTTGTTCATAGTTGCCGCGCTTCCAAGTCCACTCGGATTGCCCCCAGCCGCGTCGTGGTTGCCTTCCCCTTGGTAGTCGTCGCCGTCGTCTCCAGCCTCCTCGTCTGCACGCCTCTTCTTTGCAGAAGGCTTCTTGATTCGCTTTGGCTTCTCGTTTGACATCGATTCTTGTAATGCCTTAAAAACGAAACTAGAAGCACTTTTTCTGCAAAACAAAAAATGCAAATCTGAGAGTGGTAAGGTTGTCTTACTAATCTTCAAATTTTCTCGCGGGAACAAACGTTCCCGCTCTTTTTATAGCGGGAACAAAAATAATCAAGTCTACTCAAGAGTCTCTCTCACGGCCCACTCTGCCTGATATGGAGCATTTAGGTATTTGTGAAATGATGCTTTGATGTGGGCACAGTCTTGCCCTTCCCCCCAAAGACGAAGAACCCTAATTGTTCACCGCAAAGGCGAATGCCTGTAGCGCCTCCGGCCACTTGGTTTGCCCGCTCTGACAGTAGATCTTCAAGGACGCCTTCAGCGTACGATGCATCCTTTCGATTTTCCCATTGGCCATAGGATTATACGCCGTAACCGTTACATAATCCCATAGAAACCCATAGTACGCACTGAGCTCGTTCGACACCCAATTGATAAAGGAGCTCCCCCTATCCGATATGATCTTTCTAGGTACCCCGATTCGGCTGAAGACGTTATCAATCAGCGCTTTGGCCGTCGTCTCCTTGGTATCGTCGGCCGTGGGAACCGCTATTACATAGTTGGAAGCCCGATCGATGATTGTGAGGATATACTTGTATTTGCCCTCCCCTGCCTCAGGCAATGGCCCCACATAATCTATGTGTACCGTATCGAAAAAATCTCGTATCAGATCAAATTGCCCCAGCAACCCCTTGTTCGCATCATATGTCGTTTTCGCCCTCTGACAAGACCCGCATCCCGTAATGAAGCTTTTTATATCCTTATCCATGGTATCCCAATAAAACCGCCGAGTCATTGACCACTTCATCCTATCCAACCCCGGATGACTTTGCAGAGGACAGTTGTGCGCTCCGATCAACACCGCGTGCCGTAATGCCTTGGGTACCCATACCACCCATCGTTCCGGGTCTTCCCGGTTCCTCGCTCCACTCCTATAGTACCAAATCATCCCGTCTGAATACGTGTATTTCTCTTTCAGTCTCTGCACCTCCCCATCTTCCGATACCCCTGTCGGATTTTCCATGTGCGCAATGAACTTCTTCCACTCCCCACTTTCCTTCGTCAGTTGTCGAAACATCGGTACCGATGCAAACTTGATCTCCGTCTTATTCTCAAGTTCCATAGCCAATCGACTTGGATGTGTCTCTTTCAACGAAAGTTCCGGTCTTGCCTCCGTCTGTCCCGCCTGGACTTCCACCTTCGTGGGAATTAGCATATTTCCCACCATTGGCATGGTTCGCCACTGGAACGACTTTGCGTCCCCCATCTCTTCCTCCGATTGCTCCCCCTGTGATGCCTCTTTCCACATCTCTTCCTCATATCCCGATCTAGCATCCATCACCCCATGTTTCTCGCAGCAGTCCGCCGGTCTCTCGTGTGCCGCTTCGTAGAACTGTACGTCATCTTGCTTTGTACTTGCCCGATATCTGTGTATCTCCGCTACCTCCGCTACATAATCCATCCCGTTGATAGGCTCTTATTTTCAAAATCCGCTTTCTGTTCTTCCACCTCCAGATCGATGTGGCCCAGTACCGTCATAACCGCCGCCGCTGTCTTAAAATGGAATCTGGTCAGATTCATGCCGCTCCTCTTCTCCGCATCGTAAAGCGGTCTCAATGCGAATACACTTGGGGTTGGTTGCCCCGTCTTCTTCCCCTTGTCTTCCGTCCCCGACCCCGTCTCTTTCCCCTTCGTGATACTCTCCTCCTTCGTTCCCCCCGCCCTCTACTGGTAGTCCGAGAGGTAATTCTCCATGCCCGAAATGAACTCATCTTGAAGTCGTACTCCGACAACTCCAATTGTCACCTTGCCAACCTCCCCGTGTGGTCCTGGGACATCAACCACTGTAGATTGTTGTGGTCCGACCGCACTGTCGTCCCCTTTGCCCCCCACAGGTAATCGCGCAACTTCTTAAAACCCCAGACTATCGCCAACGCCTCTCGTTGTCGTGTGCAATATTGTTGCTCCGCGTTCGTCATTCTCCGACTCAGGATCATCACCGGCCGCATGCGTCCCTCGTCATCACTTTGTTGCAATACCCCCCCGATTGCATACGCTGATGCATCCGTAATAGTATTACTATCCAGCGTAAAACTCCGATTGAAATTTGGAAGTTGCAATACCGTGCCCCCTTCACTTCATGGGTCTCGCAATATATGTTCCCGCAAAGTTATATCGCTCTCTTGACAAGAAAAGGTCGCATATTTACCTATCTGCGCCTACAATCCCCCCTCCCCGTCTTATACGGGAACCGTAGTTAATAGGGGTAGATTGGTAAATATCGTCGGTTGAGATCTTACTCTCCGGATCCGTTTCCTCATGGATGTCCGGCTCCTGATGAGTCACACCATTGAGCAAACACTAGCAGCCCATAAGCCATAGTCTTGTTCGATCCTTATCGTTCCGACTCTACTTAGTTCTGTTCATCTTTGCAAAACGAAAAGAGCTATGTAAACCCTAGTGACCGTTGGGCTCTGCCCATCATTCGCGTTGTAATAACTATGTCGCACGTATACAAAATGCAAATTTGAGTTTGGAGCCTGTTTCTCGAGTTCAAATTTGAATTTGAATTTTGAACTATCTCCTCCCCCTTCTATGGCGATCTGCCATAGACGTACAACGGTATGAACATGTCGCTGTCGTACCATCCTGTTGCCTTGTCCTTCAGCCGTGCCTTTCCGGGTCTCTGACCCGCAGGTGCTAGCGTCCCTAAAACTTCACGAGGTTTAGGGTCACAAGCATATGCAGCAGCTCTGGTTCACCCTAAGGATCTGTGATCCTGAGATTACCGAGAAGTTCCCAACTGAGTCGATGACAACCTTTAGGCAACCTCGTCCATTGTTGGAATGAACGGGCGCTATGCCAGTGTCAAGGGTGCCGTTGGCGTATTAGGCGTTGTTTGTTTGGTTTGGTCGTCTGCAGACATTTTCTTATTGCCACCCGGCAGGTGTCTACTTCGCTGCGGCGAATGTATAAGTGTCTAGTGATATGTACAACCCACTGATCTGGGTCTCAAAACGCGTCTATGCTTAGTTGTCTGAGCATTCGTGCTCGAGGTAGTCCATGAACTCCTCTTCGCTAGACGGCGATGGTGGTTGCCACCTCCAGGCGGGTTGTTCCTCCGCTGGTAACTCGATTTCGCGGTCCCGGCGTGCCTTCCATGCCCTCGCCTCCAACCAAGACAGTTCTCCGACTACCGAATACTGTGGCGCGGTATATCCCATGCCTGGGTAGAGGTCTCTAATGATTCCCCCCAGCTGGTATTCGTACTGCTGTCTCCAGTACGGCCACTCATCTATGGTGGAGGCGGAAGCTATCGGGGGGATCGGTACCGACGTTTCGCACAAGGGGGAGGGGACCGAACATCGCGAAGGGAGTCAGGGTACCGACATCGGGATCCGCGGTATACGGAAACGGGATATGGACGGGAACAGGAGCGAAGGGCACCACACGTTTACCACGCGGAGCGGGCGTCACAAGGGGGGAGGATTGGTGAAATTTGACGAGAAATTCCATGCGGATGCGATGCCTAACACGTAGGTACCAGCGGGGCGAAGTCGATACCCACCGGATAGTAAGTTGATTCCAGGGTTTCCAAAATACGCCAGGCGGGCATTTCGGTCGAAGAATTGGAACGAGGATCCGTGTTACACGGCGATCGCTATGCACTGGCTGGGAATCCCGGGGAATTGTCACGTAACCCATGGGCAGAACATGTGGCATGACCACTTGGATTGGTGCAACGAACATCAGCGGAAAGAGGCGTACTGGGAGTTGAAAGAGGCGATAGTTATTACGACACGGGATGTGGCAGCTCGGGGGTTTGGAGGGGATGTTCCCGCAAGGCGAGTTAGAGGCCTGGGGCTAAAGAAATTTAATGAGATAAACATCAAGAACAGGAACTGGACGAGGAAGGATCTTGGCTACTATGAGAGGGCAGCCACGATGAGGCCAAAATGGGGTGAGCGGGATTCGCGGGCGAAGTTCAACGGAGAGGTGGATTTCGAGGACGTGGGGGCGGCGGAAGAGGAGGCCAACGTGGGGGTTACCGTGGCGGGCAACGTAATTATGCGGAAGAGCCCCGACCGGGAATGGGAACACAGGTACAGGCACTAAGATATTGTTGGCTGGATTATCAGACAGGAAAGGGGGGTACAAGCGGCTCATCACACTCTCATTGCAACATGTGCATCCGGATCGACAGGGGTTGATTGCAGGGGCTGGAGCGGGGACGCAGGAACGACAGGGGCAGCCCGAGGACACGGGATCGATATCGGGTACGGGAAAACGATAGAGGATATGGAACTGGTGCATGATCAAACTCAGGAGCGGCCGCAGAGGGAGGAGGAAGCGCCTCCGCGCAGGCCTAACAGCAACGATGACGTGAAAGTTGTGGAGGTCACCACGGCAGGTGAGATTGGATTAAGTGGGTTGGAAATGACAAGCGGAAATGGGAAATGTGTGTATGACAGGGAAACGACGGGCAAGACGTCGGAGAGGGGCAAGCGACGGGTCGGGATACGGGAGCCCGGGAAGAGACGTGACAATGCGGGAATACGTAGATTTGACCTAAGGGGAAAGAGGGAGCGGGAAGAGAGGGTAGAAGAGAGCACGGGAGAGCAACTAAGGGGAAAGAGGGAGCGGGAAGAGAGGGTAGAAGAGAGCACGGGAGAGCAACATGCAAAACAGCAGCGGGCAGAGGAGCGAGGATGCAGCGGGACGGGAGTGATGGGAGAGGGAAATAAAGAGGGCGGGAATACTAACAATAGAGACCGAGAGAAAAAGGGGAAAGAGGGCGGACAAGAGAGAGGTCAGGGGACACAAGAGGATGAGGAAAAGAAGCGGCAAGAGCAAGAGAGAGAGAGAGAGAGCGACTGCGGGAGGCCGATCGACGATTATTGGAGACTCATTGGAAGGTGGCCAGTCAGTACGAGGCTCAAAAACCGACGCATTCGGTTAACCAAATTAAAAGATCTAATCTCCCACTCGCTTATGGGTCAAGATCAGACAACTAGCGGACGAGGCGGTGATTGGTACCGACACCATGGCGGCGATTAGTGTGTTGGGGAAGCACTTCCATGATAAACACAGGGACCAACCATGGTTCAAACAGAGTTTCCGCTATACCAGGGGATGGGTAAAAGGGGTGTCGGGCACGACTGCTATCACGGGCACGATGCTGCTCGCATTCGACCTACACGGGGTAATACTTATACGCATAAGTTCTGGGTTGTTCCGGCGTACACAGGGGGGCTACTATGGAGTTTGGCGCTGAAACGGAATCCGATGCGTACTCACATAGACTGCGGACGGCAGGAAATACGATACGGGACGGGAGAAAATGCTCCGGTATATAACATGGTGGATTATGAGCCGGAAAATGATCAGGGTGTATACCGGGAGCATGGGTGGCGAGTGATTTTACGTCCGCGCGGATAGAGTTCGACAAAGGGGAAGAGGAAAAGGCGACAAAGCGGGAGGTTTTCGCGGTCGGAGAGCCAAAAGGGGAGGAGGAGAGCGGATCGGAGGATGAATGGACGGGAGAGAGGATAATGGGTTTGGCTGATGCAAGGTTGGAATATTTCCGACAACAGAGGCAGGACGCCTCGGACGGTTTCCCGAAACGGACAGGACTTGGGTTATCAACACAAGGAAATGGATGAACGGGTGTTACCGATGGCACAATGTCAATACGTTGTATGCAATGGAAATCTTGAACTTCCTGCAAGAGAAATGAGTCCACCTATCATAGCTGATTCGGTGTCACAGATTAAGAAAGCATTGAAGAATCGGCTTTCACACGGGGATTTTTACCATTATGCTCCCGGTGGGGAGGCGGACGGAAATGTGGTGGTACGATATCGAAGATTCTCTGGTGGCAGACCCGATACCGATACCGAGTCGTACACAGAAGTTGGTGGTGGCTTGTAGACTGGGCTCGCGAAAGATAGCCAGGGGGTATAGAGAGGAGCTCCTGGATCGAGATTTGGCATCGATTCGGGACGAAGCGTTTTCGCACATATCGGGGGTCTACCACAGAACGCATGCCATTCAATATGCGATGATGATTCATCAGTTAGCTCGGTATGCGGATCAAGAGAGGAAGACGCCGACCTTATATCGGTCGAGAGAGGGGATAGGGGGATGGGACAGAGGTGGTGGTAGACGATATAAAAGGACAAGCAACAGAGGAACAGATCAAAGAGGAGACGGATAAGGCACGAGAGGCGTTGAAGACACAAGCGGAGACCTGGGAAGGAACCCCGGAAAATAGAACAGAGGTTTTAGGGATCATGGAGGAAAATATACAGGTTTTTGGGCCTTTGGAAGGAGGATCGGTGCAGCATCATACTGCGGTTTTCGAACGAGAGATGGGGCAAGAGGTACCGGGGATAGGACGGCCTTCGCGGTTGAGTCATCACGAGGATCGCATTGCGAAGGAAATGACGGTGGAACTTTTGGAAAAGGGGTTAATAGAGGCACGGTTATCGGAATATTCGTTCCCGGTACGGATGGCGCCAAAACCGGATGGAACTCTACGGATGTGTAACAATTACTGGCAGATCAACGAGATCATCAAGAAGATAGAGACGACGGTGCCGGATGTGAGGAGGGGAATAGAGGTTTTACAAAAGGCGAAGATATATTCCACGCTAGATCTGAAGAGCGGGTTCTGGCAGATTCCTCTAGCGGAGGAGAGCCGCTATCTAACAGCGTTTATGGTGGAAATGACGACCTATGTGTGGAGGGTCTTACCAATGGGGTTGAAGGTGGCACCGTGCATATTACAGCAGGCCATGACCAAGATGCTGGGTGCGAACCTTCGGAACGCGGAATTTGCAGAAAAGTATGGGGATACGACGGGATACGCCTTCGCATATTTGGATGACGTGATCATTTTCTCAAATTCGGTAGAGGAACACATACAGCATTTACGGGATATTATGCGAAGAGTTAAGGCGTTCGGGTTCCGGTTGAATGAAAAGAAGTGTCACTTCCTGCAGAAGAGAATTCAGTATTTGGGCTGTGACATTGAGAACGGGTCATGCTCGATTGCAAGGAAGAAGCGGGAGGCGGTTGTGGCTATGCCCTTACCCACGACGAAATCCGACCTACATTCTTTTGTGTCACTGGCACAGTACTATGGGGAATTCATACCGGGGTTCGCCGACATCGCGGAACCGACACGGAAATTCATGAAGGAAGGCAGAGTTGCGCAGGGGGTGACTAGCCGGAAGCGATACCCCTATACACAGTGATGTATAGATGAGCTATATCTCGTCAAGATATGGTTATATCCGTTTTATTTATATACTTTTGAGCCGGTTGAAAGCGATAATAATATTAAGACAAGTAACCGGTACTACTTTTTACGCCGGATAATATTATCGTTAGGGCTGACATTGGGAAATGGCTCTCTGTTTCTTTTTTGTTGCTTGGCTCTGACAGTCTCCTACATTTTCCCACCACACTGTTTTCCTCTCTTTTGTAGAGGAGCAAGATTAGGTTTTTTCAGAGTGCTTGGAATTGGATGGATAAATACCCCGACTTGCATTAAGTAATATCTTTTGAATATAACCGACAAAAGGACTCCCTGTGTTTGGTTGTATTACCGGTCGGACTTTTGAGCTATCACTGGGGGCTTTACATTTGGAGTCCACATCACTAGGCTGATTTCTTTCTGCATTGCCACACGGGCAACAGAACGAACTTTTTCACTGACCTGTCTCATACGGGGACCGTCCGTCAGACAAAAACAAATACTCCAACACATATATAACCCTCATAGCTCTTTTGCAAAACAAACAATCAAGCTGATTGGACTCAAGCAGGTGTCTCGTACCCTCTAGCCCAATCTATATCAGTGTGCTCACAAGGAGACATCAGATACAGACTCTCTGTCATTATTGCTACTCTCACACACTGAGAGACCAAGAAGAAGGAGGTGGACAGAGGAGTAAAGGAACCCAGACAAATCACAAACAAGCATAGTGACAGGTGCACAACACTCTACCCTTCTCGTTTGTGCATTTATTTGAATCATTTCACACATACGTCAGTATTTTTGCACATCTCTGATCGTTCTCAAGGAGAGCTTCTCTAGCTTTTCTGTTACTATCCGAGTAACTATCGACTTCTCAAGGAGAGCTTCTCTAGCTTTTCTGTTACTATCTGTGTGTAGGTCCTAGTGCCTCATACCAGTTACAATATAGAAAAGGAGGAGGAGAAAGCACTTTGAGCAAGGAGAACAAAAAATCGGAGAAAGTCTCAAGGACTACTTCTCTCAAACAAAAACAAACTTGTCATTCAAACATTGCAACATAGAGGACAGAGAATCTCACTCTACCCTCTCTTTAGTTTCTCTCTTCATTAGTCAATCGACTGACAGAAAAACAGAACACAAACGAACAAAAACCAAACATAGGAGCTCTTACTACTACTACGACAACATGTCGACAGAGGAGTTGACACAAAGCTCTCTGGAGTCAACAGCAGAACAAGCAGAACAAATGGGCCAGAAGACGGGGGATTGGAGGAAAAGGAGGAGGATTGGATGAAGGAGGAGGAGTAGGAGAAGAAGAAGGAGGAGTAGAAAGAGGAGTAGGAGGAGTAGGAGAAGGAGTAGGAGGAGTAGAAAGAGGACGACGAGGAGGAGTATGAGGAGGAGTAGGAGGAGGAGGACGAGGAGGAGTAGAAGAGGACGACGAGGAGGAGTAAGAAGAGTAGGAGGAGGAGGAGGAGGAGGAGGAGTAGCAGGGGGATGAGAAGAAGGAGGAGTATATGCAGAAGGAGGAGTAGGAGGAGGAGTAGGAGGAGGAGTAGAAAGAGGACGACGAGGAGTAAGAGGAGGAGTAGGAGGAGGAGGAGGAGGAGTAGAAGGGGAATGGGAAGAAGAAGGAGTATATGCAGAAGGAGGAGTGGGAGGAGGATTTGACCAAGAAGCGAGCTTTGGGGCATACAGCATGACAATGCCGGCCACCTGCCTCTACAGGAGGAGGAGGAAGACTAATGATAAATTTGGTCGATGAGGAGGAGATCTCATTGGAGGATCAACAGTGGGTGACAGACCACTACGACCTCTCTAAAGAAGAATTTGATGTCCAGATGGGGGCAGCGAAAGACACTTATGTGTGGATCCCTCCTGATTTGAGACGAGAGGGGGGTCGTACTAGAGAGAATGTCTAAGCCCCCAGTGATAGCTCAAAAGTCGGTAATACAACCAAACACAGTCCTCAAATGATGAGATTCTGAATGATGTCTCGTTGTATTAGCTCAGTGAAGCCGAAAAGGAAAACGGAAACAGACAAGGAACAAAATGGCATTAGGTCCAATCCTGACAAACGATACTGGAAAAAGGGTACTTTTTACCGGCTATCCGGGGGGTGATGCCTACAGTACCCCCTCCCGATTTTTATGACGAAAATATTATTTTCGTCATATAGCGCCAACGGCACCATTGGCACTGGCATACCGCCCGTTCATTCCAACGATAGACGAGGTTGCTCAGAAGTTCTCATCAACTCAGTTAGGAACTTCGATTCTCGGTAATCTCATGATCAGGATCACAGATCCTTAGGGTGGACCGGAGCTGCTGCGTGTGCTTTGGACACTTAGCCTCGTGAAGTCAAAGTGGCACTAGCACTTGCGGGTCGGAGACCCGGAAGGCACCGCGGAATGACAAGGCGATGGGATGGTACGACAGCAACATGGTCATACCGTTGTACGTCTATGGCAGAGCGCCATAGAAGGGGGGGAGGAGATAGTTCAAAATTCAAATTCAAATTTGAACTCGAAAAACAGGCTCCAAACTCACATTTGCATTTTGTAATGCCTGCGACGTACAACGGGAGTGAAGGGCAGAGCCCAACGGATACTCTGGTTTACATAGCTCTTTTATTCTAGGAAAGATGAATAGAGCTATGTAGAGTCGGAACGATAAGGATCGGACAAGACTACGGCTCATGGGCTGCTAGTGTTTGCTCAATGGTGTGACTCCTCAGGAGCCGGACATCCATGACTATGAGGAAACAGATCCGGAGAGGAAGCTCTCGACCGACGATATTTACCAATCTACCCCTATTAACTACGGTTCCCGTGTAAGACGGGGAGGGGGGATTGTAGGCGCAGATAGGTAAATATGCGACCTTTTCTTATACCCCTATACACAGTGATGTATAGATGAGCCGCTATATCTAAACAAGATATGGTTATACCTGTTTATATATATATATATATACTTTGAGCCGGTTGAAAACGACTGATAATATTAAGACAAGTAACCGGTACTACTTTTTGAGTGACGCCGGATAATATCAAGTTATCGTTACTACCGGGGCGGACATTAGGAAATGGCTCTCTGTTCCTTTCAAGTTTGTTGCTTGGCTCTGACAGTCTCAGGCTGCTACATATACATTTTCCCACCGTACTGGTCACGTCAAGTTTGACTCTGAGTTCCTCTCTTCAAGTTTGCAGAGGCCGGCCCGTCGGAGGAAGACTCAACTTAGGTTACTCTCAGAGTCAGAGGCTACGTTGCTTGGATTGAGTGGATATAGACCCCTGCTTGTATTAAAGTCACTTAGTAATATTTTTCTGATAACCGACAAAATCTGCGTCACCTGAAACTTCAAACTGATTGGCAAAGTGATTTCGGCTGCCAGGCTCCTCCTAGCCTCCGGACCTCGGCGGTCTGAGCTGAGGCTCCTCCCGTCCTCCTCCTCCTAACATTGTGGCAAGTTTATAATTTTCTTTTTATTGTACTACATGTAATAGATTTAAATTGAATATAATAATTGTACTCAGTAGTACTACATTCCTTTTTTTCAAGTTGAAGTTTCAAGTTTTTCAAGTTTTTTTCTACTTTTTGAACTGAGTCAGGTTTTGGTTGAGCTGAGTTTTTTTTTTTTTTTTTTTTTTTTTTTTTTGGAACATTCAAAGTTTTTTTTTCAATTTTTTTTTTTTCCTCCGCTGAACGAATTTTATTAATATATACTCACCGTTCTGTCTGTAATACGTAATTCAGTGAAGAACCGGCGCGGGTTGCCGCTTCTCGTTAAGCTGACTCTTGAAACTTGATCTTAAGAAGCTTGTACTAGTACTCTAAGAGCTGAAGGCAGGCGAAATTAAGTATTAAAATTAAAAAACTGTGACAACAAGTGCGGCACTGTCACATATAATAAGCCGCTCAGTTATATTGAAGTTACCGTCGCGACTGTAATTTTTTTTTTTTTTTTTTTTTTTTTTTTTTTTTTTTTTTTTAATAAATAATATACGCCACTGACGGGCGGCGGCTTCATTCACTGTGCGTCGACGGTACCACTTTTACATCTCTTGGTACCACTTCTACTTTACTCCGAAACTTGACTACGCTTCCCACTTATTCCTCCCGGTACTAGTGGCAAGTATTATCAGTATTATTAAATTTAGTGTTTGCGTAAAAAATTAATGTATAAGTTATAAAAAATACTTGAAAAAAATCAGTCGCAAATCACTGTTGAAAACCGTTTGAAAAAATCATAGCAAATTTGATTCGCATTTTGGCCGCTGTAGGAGCTCGCCTTAGCTTCAAATTTTTACACCTTGGAATTCGTAGAATCGCTACTACCTGTATGATTAGTAGCAATAATAAATAATTTGAATACAATCATGATGCTGTTACAATCGGTTGACACATGCATTCACACCCTAAGCAACCTTTCTTTCCTTCTTCTTCCTCTTGGCGGTCGTGGTGTCGCCTGGAAGCGCTCCATTCTGCTTAGACTTGCCTTTGTCCTGTCCAGATAGAGCATCTGACTCCGCTTGGCGCTTCTTCTTTTTCTTCTTCTTCTTCTCTGAGTGAACACTGTCTCTCTTGCTGGCTGCAGGCTGAGAGTCTGGTGACGCAGAGGGGCATAATATCCTGCTCTTTTCCACCGCCTCAGTCTTCGCGTCATTTCTTGCTTGCTCCCCTGAAGGTGGTCTATTTTTCTTGCGTTTTTTCCCAGCTTTGGCTGGTGGGTTGTCAAGACAGCTTGCTGAAGAGGCTGTG
>WBZZ01001281.1:175000-177500 GCA_019918135.1 Paulinella micropora
ATGGCTGATGCATTTCTGCACATGCGCCTCCATCGTCTCACCCGTGAGGGGAGTACGAAGAATTGACGATAAGCTCTAATGACACCCCCGCAAGGGCAGTTCCAACACTTCCAGACGGGCCGGTATGTTCAATGAAAATACTGGTCCAGACGGATCGGTATGTTCAATGAAAATACTGGTGGCACCGACGGGAATCGAACTGGCGACAGGGCCCAGATGGTAGAACTTGATCACTGGGCTATCACGGTGTCCAATAACAATAATAATAATAATAATAATAATAATAATAATAATAATAATAATAATGTATCTCCTGCCAATTGCTGAGCCAAAAGGCCATGTGCATCCAGTCCTCCATTCCATAAGGAAAGTCTCCACACCAATCGGTGGAATAAAGGAAGTGACGGCATAGAACATTACTCTAGGAGCTTTATACCAATCAGCCCATTGAAAGGACCAATGGCCTATGTACTCCCTAATAATAATAATAATAATAATAATAATAATAATAATAATAATAATAGTGCTTCTCTGTCAATGGCTGATGCATTTCTGCACATGCGCCTCCATCGTCTCACCCGTTAGGGGAGTACGAAGAATTGACGATAAGCTCTAATGACACCCCCGCAAAGGCAGTTCCAACACTTCCAGACGGACCGGTATGTTCAATGAAAATACTGGTCCAGACGGACCGGTATGTTCAATGAAAATACTGGTGGCACCGACGGGAATCGAACTGGCGACAGGGCCCAGATGGTAGAACTTGACCACTGGGCTATCACGGTGTCCAAAATAATAATAATAATAATAATAATAATAATAATAATAATAATGATAATAGTGCTTCTCTGTCAATGGCTGATGCATTTCTGCACATGCGCCTCCATCGTCTCACCCGTGAGGGGAGTACGAAGAATTGACGATAGGCTGTAATGACACCCCCGCAAGGGCAGTTCCAACACTTCCAGACGGACCGGTATGTTCAATGAAAATACTGGTCCAGAATAATAATAATAATAATAATAATAATAATAATAATAATAATAATAATAATAATAGTGCTTCTCTGTCAATGGCTGATGCATTTCTGCACATGCGCCTCCATCGTCTCACCCGTGAGGGGAGTACGAAGAATTGACGATAAGCTCTAATGACACCCCCGCAAGGGCAGTTCCAACACTTCCAGACGGGCCGGTATGTTCAATGAAAATACTGGTCCAGAAATAGACCGGTATGTTCAATGAAAATACTGGTGGCACCGACGGGAATCGAACTGGCGACAGGGCTCAGATGGTAGAACTTGACCACTGGGCTATCACGGTGTCCAATAATAATAATAATAATAATAATAATAATAATAATAATAATAATAATAGTGCTTCTCTGTCAATGGCTGATGCATTTCTGCACATGCGCCTCCATCGTCTCACCCGTGAGGGGAGTACGAAGATTTGACGATAAGCTCTAATGACACCCCCGCAAGCAAGGGCAGGTCCAACACTTCCAGACGGGCCGGTATGTTCAATGAAAATACTGGTCCAGACGGATCGGTATGTTCAATGAAAATACTGGTGGCACCGACGGGAATCGAACTGGCGACAGGGCCCAGATGGTAGAACTTGACCACTGGGCTATCACGGTGTCCATAATAATAATAATAATAATAATAGTGCTTCTCTGTCAATGGCTGATGCATTTCTGCACATGCGCCTCCATCGTCTCACCCGTGAGGGGAGTACGAAGAATTGACGATAAGCTCTAATGACACCCTCGCAAGGGCAGTTCCAACACTTCCAGACGGGCCGGTATGTTCAATGAAAATACTGGTCCAGAAATAGACCGGTATGTTCAATGAAAATACTGGTGGCACAATAATAATAATAATAATAATAATAATATAATAATAATAATAATAATAATAATAATAATAATAATAATAATAATAATAATAATAATAATAATAATAGTGTATCTCCTGCCAATTGCTGAGCCAAAAGGCCATGTGCATCCAGTCCTCCATTCCATAAGGAAAGTCTCCACACCAATCGGTGGAATAAAGGAAGTGACGGCATAGAACATTACTCTAGGAGCTTTATACCAATCAGCCCATGGAAAGGACCGATGGCCTATGTACTCCCTAATAATAATAATAATAATAATAATAATAATAATAATAATAGTGCTTCTCTGTCAATGGCTGATGCAAATCTGCACATGCGCCTCCATCGTCTCACCCGTGAGAGGAGTACGAAGAATTGACGATAAGCTCTAATGACACCCCCGCACGGGCAGTTCCGACACTTCCAGACGGACCGGTATGTTCAATAATAATAATAATAATAATAATAATAGTGCTTCTCTGTCAATGGCTGATGCATTTCTGCACATGCGCCTCCATCGTCTCACCCGTGAGGGGAGTACGAAGAATTGACGATAAGCTCTAATGACACCCCCGCAAGGGCAGTTCCAACACTTCCAGACGGGCCGGTATGTTCAATGA
>WBZZ01001281.1:185000-195000 GCA_019918135.1 Paulinella micropora
CACATGTGCCTTGTTCATAAGTTAACGCACTCGAGGTCAATACATGCGTACATACATACATACATACATACATACATACATACATACATACGTACAAACGTTCGTACGTACGTACATATACATACATACATACATACATACATACACGTACAGGTTGAGTTTCTGTTTATGACTAATTTTTCCTTGTACGTGGACCGCGATACGTACAAGCAGTACTACGACGAACTCTACAACCACGCCAGAAAGGTCAACGGAGATGATTTGTATATATATACATACATACATACATATATATATATATTATAATAATAATAATAATAATAATAATAATAATAATAATAATAATAATAATAATACTATATCTGAGGCGTACTGATGCAGCTAATGGCATATCCTCAACGGACATAAGCCTCCAATACCCTTGTTCGAGGTCCTCCACCCCCCCGTGTCAGTCTCTCGCCTGATGATCGGGGCCACCGATGGAGCTCCTGAGGGCAAGACTGCACTAAGCCGAGGTTATTCCGCAGTCCCAGCAACCTCTTGCAAGACGTCACCGAATGTGCAAGTGCATACACCAAGCGCGGTTGCTAGAGCTGCCTCGAAACCCCACCCATAACAATCTGGTGTCTGCTGGGTCCTGGGCTATCAACCAGCATATGCGGAGTTTAACATCTTTTACGCGCGCAACGACCCTCCTCCCCAGCATCTACCACCAAAGGGTTATGAGTTGGCGTCAGAGTTTAACGCCTCGAGGCCATTGGGCTGGAACTCTGTTTAGCAAGTGTGACTAGGTTTTTTCATCGGAATAATAATAATAATAATAATAATAATAATAATAATAATAATAATAATAATAATAATAATAATAATAATAGTGCTTCTCTGTCAATGGCTGATGCAAATCTGCACATGCGCCTCCATCGTCTCACCCGTGAGGAGAGTACGAAGAATTTGACGATAGGCTCTAATGACACCCCCGCACGGGCAGTTCCAACACTTCCAGACGGACCGGTATGTTCAATGAAAATACTGGTGGCACCGACGGGAATCGAACTGGCGACAGGGCCCAGATGGTAGAACTTGACCACTGGGCTATCACGGTGTCCAAATAATAATAATAATAACAATAATAATAATATGTATGTATGTATCGTCTGCCAATTGCTGAGCCAAAAGGCCATGTGCATCCAGTCCTCCATTCCATAAGGAAAGTCTCCACACCAATCGGTGGAATAAAGGAAGTGACGGCATAGAACATTACTCTAGGAGCTTAATACTAATCGGCCCATGGAAAGGGACCGATGGCCTATGTACTCCCTAAATAATAATAATAATAATAATAATAATAGTGCTTCTCTGTCAATGGCTGATGCAAATCTGCACATGCGCCTCCGTCGTCTCACCCGCGAGGGGAGTACGAAGAATTGACGATAGGCTCTAATGACACCCCCGCACGGGCAGTTCCAACACTTCCAGACGGACCGGTATGTTCAATGAAAATACTGGTCCAGACGGATCGGTATGTTCAATGAAAATACTGGTGGCACCGACGGGAATCGAACTGGCGACAGGGCCCAGATGGTAGAACTTGACCACTGGGCTATCGGTGTCCAAAATAATAATAATAATAATAATAGTGCTTCTCTGTCAATGGCTGATGCATTTCTGCACATGCGCCTCCATCGTCTCACCCGTGAGGGGAGTACGAAGAATTGACGATAAGCTCTAATGACACCCCCGCAAGGGCAGTTCCAACACTTCCAGACGGGCCGGTATGTTCAATGAAAATACTGGTCCAGAAATAGACCGGTATGTTCAATGAAAATACTGGTGGCACCGACGGGAATCGAACTGGCGACAGAATAATAATAATAATAATAAGAATAATAATAATAATAATAATAATAATAGTGCTTCTCTGTCAATGGCTGATGCATTTCTGCACATGCGCCTCCATCGTCTCACCCGTGAGGGGAGTACGAAGAATTGACGATAAGCTCTAATGACACCCCCGCAAGGGCAGTTCCAACACTTCCAGACGGGCCGGTATGTTCAATGAAAATACTGGTCCAGATGGATCGGTATGTTCAATGAAAATACTGGTGGCACCGACGGGAATCGAACTGGCGACAGGGCCCAGATGGTAGAACTTGACCACTGGGCTATCACGGTGTCCATAATAATAATAATAATAATAATAATAATAATAATAATAGGGCTTCTCAGTCAATGGCGAATGCATTTCTGCACATGTGCCTCCATCGTCTCATCCGTGAGGGGAGTACGAAGAATTGACGATAGGCTCTACTGACACCCCCGCAAGGCAGCTCCAAGCCTTCCAGACAGACCAATACTTTCAAAGAAAATATCCTTTGAAAATACTGGCACCGACGGAATCGAACTGGCGACAGGTCCCAGATGGTAGACCTTAACCACTGGGCTATCGCGGTGCCACTAATAATAATAATAATAATAATAATAGTGCTTCTCTGTCAATGGCTGATGCATTTCTGCACATGCGCCTCCATCGTCTCACCCGTGAGGGGAGTACGAAGAATTGACGATAAGCTCTAATGACACCCCCGCAAGGGCAGTTCCAACACTTCCAGACGGGCCGGTATGTTCAATGAAAATACTGGTCCAGAAATAGACCGGTATGTTCAATGAAAATACTGGTGGCACCGACGGGAATCGAACTGGCGACAGGGCCCAGATGGTAGAACTTGACCACTGGGCTATCACGGTGTCCAAATAATAATAATAATAATAATAATAATAATAATAATAATAATAATAATAATAATAATAATAATAATAATAATAATAATAGTGCTTCTCTGTCAATGGCTGATGCATTTCTGCACATGCGCCTCCATCGTCTCACCCGTGAGGGGAGTACGAAGAATTGACGATAAGCTCTAATGACACCCCCGCAAGGGCAGTTCCAACACTTCCAGACGGGCCGGTATGTTCAATGAAAATACTGGTCCAGACGGATCGTTATGTTCAATGAAAATACTGGTGGCACCGACGGGAATCGAACTGGCGACAGGGCCCAGATGGTAGAACTTGACCACTGGGCTATCACGGTGTCCATAATAATAATAATAATAATAATAATAATAATAATAATAATAGGCTTCCTCAGACTATAGCATCAGATCCAGTCCTGGACATGTGCCTCCATTGGGTCACCGGGGTCAGCCGATCCCAACGCATTGTCAGAACACCAAACAGACATAGCAGCAACAGCAACAGCAGGGGCAGATGGGGGCTGTGAAGTGCATGAAGAGCTAGATGCGAGGCTGTTAGCTGAAGAGAAGAACTCGGAGACACTACGCTGCGCTCCCGAACCCCTCTCTCTAGCCAGGACGTCCACACTGCGCGGACGGCCGCGCCGCGCAACATCAACGTCACTTGGGGGAGAGGGTGGGACAGAAGCTGATGGAACCTCAGTGAGGTCAATCACCTCCTCGCCCCCATCCTCCACCCCAAGCTCCTCCCTTTTACCCTCCCTAGCAGACCAACACTCAGACACATATGATCCAAACAACACATCCAACTTTGGAGGGGGACGCAACGCTGTAACCCCTAACAACGCAGCAAGCCTAAAGTTACTGCGGAAGCGCGACTTCCCCTGAAAAAGCTTACAAAACAATCGTGTGATCCACAGGCGACATATCATCCCAACCCTGCCGCACAGAGCCCTCCCGCTCCCGCCCAAGCAACACATCCTCCACCACAACCTCACCGCCTACGACCTCACCACCCTCCTCACTCCCTCCATCCCCCTCAGCACCTCCCACAGCCATGCTACCAAGCCTCTGCATACTCAGCAACAGCTGCTTACGTCTCCCCTCATGCATGGGGCAATCCCATAAGAAGTGCGCAAGGGACTCATTGACATCATCATGACAACAGAAGCAGCGAGGGGACATGCCACTGACCAACTTGCTGCGGTACAACCGAAGGCGGTTGTTGCAGCTGAGCAACCTTCTCCGAAGCAGATTATAATGCGCATCATCAAGGGCTACCCATCTTGGGAACTCCTTAGTTCCAAAGACTTGTCTTAGGATGACTCGCAGGCCATCAGTAAGATCGCTGCCTGCCTCTCGCTTGTCCCACATCAGTTGCTGCACCATCTTGACGTCCTGCTGAAGGGCCCACTCGTCCACAGTCGAACACCAACCCTCGAGGTCCTTCTCTGAGCTATTTAGGAGCTCCTGAAGCCCTTGTTGTAGATCCATTGAGTCCCTGATAGCGCCTTCGGCCTCCGCAGTCCAGTCGGATTTGACTTGAGATGCGATGACAGGAAATCGCTTCTCCGGTAGAACACGCAGCCGTCCATAGAACTTCAGTTGCGCCGCCCGCCGCAAACGCTCCGCACTCAAAGAGCGCGCCAGAAAGAGTGTAATCCACTTGCTTGTCTTAGGGCTGATGCCGAGAATCATCCTCATGGGGCGCAGCATTGCTGCCTCCAGCTTGGTGAGCTGCGATACGGGGGCACGCCAGACATCGAAGGCGTACTTCAGCTTGGCCCCCACAAGTTGATTCCAGCACATGAGACGATACCTAGCTTGTATCTCACCTGCACACTACAAAGAGTACCAACCTGCGGTGGCGACTTCAGTGACACGCGTAGCCCGCAGGGCCTGCTCCTTCCACTTCAGGTCGTCGGTGATAACCACTCCCAGGTACTTGTACTGACCGGTGACACAAAGCTTCTGGCCGCGAAACAACACCACGGGCTCACCTCGCTCCCTGATACTTGGTCGTTTCGCCTTGCTCGACGTGTAAATGGGCATGATTTCCGTCTTGCCGGGCTTCAAGTTGACTTCCAGCCGGTAATCTTCCGCGAACTTGGCCACAACATTGACCATCTTCTGGAGCTCGGTGCGACTGTGAGCGATGAGGGCCACGTCGTCCGCGTATATTGATGTCGTTCAGCCGCTTCACATCCGTGATCTTGAGGGCACTCGCCAGCCGATCACACAGCTCATCCATGAAGACGTTGAAGAGTGTGGGAGAGAGAGGGGACCCCTGTTGGACGCCTACACCCTCCAGTACTTCGGGGGTGAGTGCTCCATCAACTAGCACTTGCGACGAAGTCTGCTCGTAGCACCTGCGTAGCGTGCGCCAGAACTTGCCCCTTACACCCAGCTTCCAGAGCCTCTCAAATAGGCCATCTCTCCAAACAGACGGGAAAGCCTGCGTAGATCGACGAACAGGACATACGACTCCCGCTTCTGCTGCTGACGCCCCTTCAACCTCTGCCAAAGGGTAAAGACCTGATCCGTAGTGCGACGCCCCGGGCGGAAGCCTCCCTGCTCTGGACGTAGCTTATCCGGGCCATCCACGAAGAGCGTTAGACGAGTAGCTAATAAGGACAGATACAGCTTACCAAGGCAACTAATAATCGAGATATCCCTCCAGTTGTCAGGATCCGTAGGATCCCACCCTTGGGGATATTGACGATGATTCCCTTGCCCCAAGCTTTTGGAGTCCTCTCGGCTTCTCGAATCCAGTTGAAGTACTGCGTTAAGTAGCCATTGATGTAGGCGCCGCCATACTTGAGCATCTCGTTCTTCACTTTGTCCTCGCCACAAGCTTTGTGGTTATTCAGGGCACGTTGCCTTGCAAGGACCTCCTCTTGCGTGAACGGCTTGTCCAGCTCTTCGCAAGTGTCTTCACCTACTTCGTGCTCCTTCATAGCCCGGGCCACCTCATCTCTGAAGCGATCGTTCCAGTGGAACTGCCGCTTAGCTTCGGCTTCCTCCCACTCCAGCGAGCCTGCTTCTGCACAGCACTCCACCACAACAGCCGCACTTGCCGGATTTTCCCGTGGCTTCACCGAATTTTTCCGAAATTCCTCCCACCGAGCGACCTTTTCCGGCAGCGTACACGCCAGTGAGCCATCCTCCCTTTGCACCGGCGCGGAGACCTTCGTTCTGCGTGCCCCGCCAAGCCGCCTCGCGAGTAGCCAAAAGCGCTTTTAGGATTGCTCGCGTTGACATTTGACCGCTTCTTCCTGCACTTGCTTGAAGGAGGCGGACTTCTTGGCCCGAGTTGCCTTCCGAATTTGCTTGCGGAGCCGTAGCCAATTCAGACGGGCTTCCGCATTCGATTCATCCCTCCTGTATGCTGCGTAGGCCTCCCGGCGCTGTTGAATGAGCTCCTTTAGCTCCCCGTCGAACCAATTGTTGGTGAAACGGGGTCGTATACATCTGGAGCCAAGGACCCGGTGCGCCGCCATTCGGAAGGACTGCGCCACTCGCTCGGTGACGTCATCTACCACCCGTTGGCTGTCGGCACCACCCGATAGGTCAAGCTCAGGCAGCTGATGCACTCCAAGCTTCTGTAGGCAATGCTGGAATACGTCATCGAACTTGTCGCGTAGATAATCCAGCGCTTGCTTCGCAGCGTGATCATTACCCGAGACACCAGTACCAATGAGCTTATCAACACGAAAGGACCTGTAAGGTTTCGCAGCCCGCTTTGGCCGGCGCTGGCCGCTCCACGTCAGTTCGGCCCATACTGCCTTGTGGTCCGTATCAAGATCATCTTCGCATACTCCGAACTTTGCTCCAGATGCCAAGCCAGGCGACGCGCAGATGTAATCGAGGAGGTGCTTGCCTGTGCCCATGCCGCGCTGCTCACGCCGGGACCACCAGTAGGACCCTTCCACTGGGCACGAGAAGCCGCTCAGATTTCGCAGGCCCGTAGCGACGAGAACAGCCGCGAGTCTCTTGCCGTTCTCCGAACGTACCGGTGCTCCCTTATCATCGACCTCCCCGTGCTGACCGACGATGCCCTCCTCTTTTCGGCTGCATGCCGGCCCGAGCTTCGCGTTGGCATCCGCCACCGTGACCACAAGACCTTTGGCTCCAAAAAAAAGCTATAGCTGCCTGCCAGGCCGCATACGCCTCTGACGACTCTTCTTCCTGCGTTTCCTGGGGAAAGTAGCCGTTGCCCACATAGATATCCTGAGCGCCGGTAACACCCGAGGCGATACGCAGCCACACTTGCTGCCGGTGGTCGACGGGGGCTGACACCAGGTTGCAGTACGGACCAAGGAAGTTAGCCACCGCGAATAGAACCCCACCCTTGCAGCGATTTTTCTCGCTGACCTCCGCAGGTTTTCCAAAAATCCGGAATCCATCCAGGCTGCATTTGGAAAGTTGCTTCTTGCCCATGCGGTGCTCCTGAGCCCCGATGACTAGCCAGCCCTCGTGCTTGTAGAATGATGCCCATTCCGCCGTGCCTACGTTGTCGTATCCCGTTTTACCCTGCCAGTTGTGACTCGCGACGAGTAGCTTGAAGCCGGTATCGAACTGCTTGGAGCGGTGCTTCTTGGCTCGTTTCCGGACCCGACGGCCGCGCTTGGCTTCCGCCCTCGTGCTGCCCCCCTCTGCAGGTGCTTGCGCAGGTTGGTCCCCCACTGCACTGGCCGCCGAATGCAGGGGCACCACATGCACATCAGCACACTCAGACACACACTTAGGTGCATCGGCAGCCAATTCCGAAGACACCACCTGCACATCATCGACACATTCTTCATGCAGAGGCAAGACGCGATATCCCGTCGCAGCTTCCTCCTTCCGGACCGCCGCTTCCCCACGCAGATGGATGCGAATAAGCCTTCGGACACGTTCCCTGTCCCTGAACCTGCGCCCAAGGGCCACATTGAACCCTCTGCCGAAGAATTTGAGATGTTTGAGTTGCTGCAACGCCGTCTGCCTGCTGTCATCGTCCTCGTAGACCAGCTCCAGGTGACGAGACATTCGCTGGCCTTGCCACTCCATTACCGGGACCACCAGACCAAGACCGCTCATTTTGGAGGCGATCTCCTGTAGATTGGCGCGTTCTGAGAGCCCCCAGACAATCAGATTACGCCCGTCCTTGTCGTACCGATCTACCCGCCGGTACCGTCGAGGCGGCGGTGCCATCTGCCATATAGCGCCGCTCGCCTTATGTTGAAGCGCCGACCCGTGTGCCAGGTTTGGGGAGGAAGGATGAGGCGCAGCTAAGATAGCCTCTCCACGTGGTTCAGGAATTCCGTCATATACGCGAGCCCTCATCCTCCCATCCTGGGACATCGGGCCAGAGCCCGTCGAAGAGGCATTCCCACGGGGATTGTCCAGGTCTTCGGCGATTCTACCTTGTCCCATAAGGGCCACAGTGGTAGCTCCGTGCTTCGCGTATTTGTAATCCATTGAGAGTAGTAGACGGCCAATGTCGCTGGCCATCACCGCCGCGCCTCTTTACGCCGAGGAAAGCGCCCGTCCATGCAAATAGCATCGGCGGTATCTGCAACACACACTACACGCATTTCCGCCGGTGTCACTGGACGCTGCCGCGTCGCTTCGTGCCCTTCGGCGCCCGCCAGCACCCCCAGCGTCGCCAGAACCTGCCTCACGCACTACACACACTCTCCATCGCATCGCCAACGCCTCTACTCTCATGCCTTATGGACTTTCAGCTGCTCCTAACAATACACATCATGAGGTACGGGTGTCCCCGAGTGGAGCCAGATCGGACGGCGTGCCGCTGAAACTCCTTCCCCCACGTGGGTATAGAAGGCGCGAACCTAGCGGTACCTATAGGGTCTTACAGACAAGTATAGTAATCCCAGCCGAAGCTGCTCAGTCAGAAATGCAACGGTGGAGGGTGTGAATGCATGGGGCAAGGCACGGCAACGCAGCAAGGCACTGGCAAGGCATTGGGACCGACTGAAGCCCCTCTCCAACGTGCGCTCATCATGTGTTCCAGTTAGGCAACCCCGAAGAAGCGAAGATAGGGAGGAGACAAAACCCAGATAGGATGAAGATAGGATTAACATGAAGCCGAAATGGAGCCGAGTTGGAACAGGTCAACTCAGCCCCATCTCGGCTCAATGTGAATCCTATCTTCAACCCATCTCGGTACTGTTTCCTCCGAATGCTCACCTCAACAAGATCACCAAACCGGAACTGGAAGCCCCCAGGCATTTACTCGGCAGGAAATTCGGCGAAAATGGGCTAACCAGGAAACCAGACCCAAACCAACAGCCAAGAAAAACGAGCCAACCAACAATCCAACAGACAACCCCACAACCTGCCTGGCCGAACCCCTACCGAGTAAATGCCCAGTTGAGAGTTGCGCATATCCCGGTGACCGCCCTCCCCAAGCGGTCACCTTCGTGGGGAGAGGCCCAACCACCTCCTCTTCCCATGGAGTGCCATCTTGTGCACCCCTCCAGAATAATAATAATAATAATAATAATAATAATAATAATAGTGTATCTCCTGCCAATTGCTGAGCCAAAAGGCCATGTGCATCCAGTCCTCCATTCCATAAGGAAAGTCTCCACACCAATCGGTGGAATAAAGGAAGTGACGGCATAGAACATTACTCTAGGAGCTTTATACCAATCAGCCCATGGAAAGGACAATAATAATAATAATAATGATAATAATAATAATAATAATAATAGTAATAATAGTGTATCTCCTGCCAATTGCTGAGCCAAAAGGCCATGTGCATCCAGTCCTCCATTCCATAAGGAAAGTCTCCACACCAATCGGTGGAATAAAGGAAGTGACGGCATAGAACATTACTCTAGGAGCTTTATACCAATCAGCCCATGGAAAGGACCGATGGCCTATGTACTCCCTAATAGTAATAATAATAATAACAATAATAATAATAATAATAATAATAATAATAATAACAATAGTGCTTCTCTGTCAATGGCTGATGCATTTCTGCACATGCGCCTCCATCGTCTCACCCGTGAGGGGAGTACGAAGAATTGACTATAAGCTCTAATGACACCCCCGCAAGGAATAATAACAATAATAGTAATAATAATAATAATAATAATAGTGCTTCTCTGTCAATGGCTGATGCATTTCTGCACATGCGCCTCCATCGTCTCACCCGTGAGGGGAGTACGAAGAATTGACGATAAGCTCTAATGACACCCCCGCAAGGGCAGTTCCAACACTTCCAGACGGGCCGG
>WBZZ01001281.1:200000-222500 GCA_019918135.1 Paulinella micropora
TATCTATTATCCACACACACCCCCCCCCCCACCCATACACACACGCATCTGCCATAGATAGAAGGTAACTACTTGTCTACTTGCTTATGTATTTATCTACTATCCCCTCCCTACATAAAAGGTAACAGACATGTTTATGTTATGTTGCGTATGTATGTATATGTATGTATGTATGTATGTATGTATGTGTATGTATGTATGTATGTATGTATGCTATGTATATATATATATGTATGTATGTATGTATGTATGTATGTATGTATGTATGTATATATGTATGTATATATGTATGTATGTATGTATGTATGTATGTGTATGTATGTATGTACGTACGTACGTACATGTATGTATGTTTGTATAGCTTGCGATGAAGCCGGCTATGACATGTACGAGCGGGCCGCGCAGGAACGGGCCGGTGGTACCTTCAATTATATATATATATATATATATATATATATGTATATATATATATATATATATATTATATGCTTGCCCTCGGCACCCAGCCATTTTCTTTTGAGACGGGGGAGAAACAAAATTGTTTATGTAGGTATGTGTGTATGCATAGGGTATGAGGGTCGAGAGCGCGTGGCCTACGAGTACCGCCCAGAACGACCGGTATGAAGCATCTAGCTAGCTAACTAGCTGTCTGTCTGTCTGCCTGTCTGCCTGCCTGTCTGTGTGTCTGTCTGTCTGCCTGCCTGTCTGCCTGTCCGCCTGTCTCTCTATCTCTCTATCTATCTATCTATCTATCTATCTATCTATCTATCTATCTAATCTATCTATCTATCTATCTATCTATCTATCTAACTATCGATCTATCTATCTATTTATCTATGCCCTACGAGTACTGCAAAGAACGACCGGTATGAAACTATGTATCTATCTATCTATCTATCTATCTATCTATCTACCTACCTACCTACCTACCTACCTACCTATCTACCTACCTACCTACCTACCTACCTACCTACCTACCCTTCTATCCATCCATCTATCTATCTATCCATCCATCCATCTATCCATCCATCTACCTATCTATCTATCTATCTATCTATCTATCCATCAATCTATCCATCTATCTATCCATCTATCTATCTATCTATCTATCTATCTATCTATCCATGTCCTACGAGTATGTCCAAGAACGACCAGCATGAACTATAAATTTTCTCTCTCATGTCTTCTCTTTTCTCTCTCTCTCTCTCTCTCTCTCTCTCTCTCTCTCTCTCTTGCCTGCCTACCTACCTACTTACATAAATACATACACACATTTTCCACCTCGTTCTAGGTCTCGTACGAGGGCGAGAGCTATGAGCGCGCGGGAACGGGCGCAGAACGCGTGGTACGAACAGATAAATAAATATAATAATAGATAGATAGATAGATAGATAGATAGATAGATAGATAGATAGATAGATAGATAGATAGATAGATAGCTAGATAGGTAGATAGCTAGATAGCTAGAGAGCTAGATACTAGCTAGCTAGCTAGATAGATAGATAGATAGATAGATAGATAGATAGATAGATAGATAGATAGATAGATAGATAGATAGATAGATAGATAGGTAGGTAGATAGGTAGGTAGGTAGGCAGGCAGGCAGGCAGGCAGGTAGGTAGCTAGCTAGGTAGCTAGCTAGGTAGCTAGCTAGGTAGCTAGCTAGGTAGCTAGCTAGGTAGCTAGCTAGGTAGCTAGCTAGGTAGCTAGCTAGGTAGCTAGCTAGGTAGCTAGCTAGGTAGCTAGCTAGGTAGCTAGCTAGGTAGCTAGCTAGGTAGCTAGCTAGGTAGCTAGCTAGGTAGCTAGCTAGGTAGCTAGCTAGGTAGCTAGCTAGGTAGCTAGCTAGATAGCTAGCTAGATAGCTAGCTAGGTAGCTAGCGAGGTAGCTAGCGAGGTAGCTAGCGAGGTAGCTAGCGAGGTAGCTAGCGAGGTAGCTAGCTAGGTAGCTAGGTAGCTAGGGTAGCTAGGGTAGCTAGGGAGCTAGGGTAGCTAGGGTAGCTAGGTAGCTAGGGTAGCTAGGGTAGCTAGGGAGCTAGGGAGCTAGGGAGCTAGCTAGGTAGCTAGCGAGGTAGCTAGCGAGGTAGGTAGGTAGGTAGGTAGGTTAGATAGATAGATAGATAGATAGATAGATAGATAGATAGATAGATAGATAGATAGATAGATAGATAGATATTATATAAATAAGTAAATAAATAAATAAGTAAGTAAGTAAATAAATAAACAAATCAAAAGTAAATAGGTCAATAAATGAAGTTAGAAACATGAACATATATACGCAGTTTGGGGGGGGGGGGGGGGGCAAATGCGTCTCCTCGTCATCCATACTCCATGCTATCTACCCATACATACAAACATACACATACATACATATATACATACATACATACATACATACATACATACGTACATACATAGTATTTCTCACGATAGTCAAGTGGCCAGCTTGTCCAGCTTTGGACGTAACGGTTGTGCATCATCACTGTGTTAGCGCTAGGGCCATTGTGCATCATCACTCTGTTAGCATTAGGGTCATTGTGCATCATCACTGTGTTAGCGCTAGTGCCATTGTGCATCATCAATGTGTTAGCGCTAGGATCATTGTGCATCATCACTGTGTTAGCGCTAGGGCCATTGTGCATCAATGCTAGCGCTAGGGCCATAGTGCATCATCACTGTGTTACGGCTAGTATCATGGTGCATCATCAATGTTAGCGCTAGGGCCATCGTCCATCAATGTTAGCGCTAGGGTCATTGTCCATCATCAACGTGTTAGCGCTAGGGCCATTGTGCGTCATCAATGTGTTAGCGCTAGGCTCATTGTCCATAAATGTTAGCGCTAGGGCCATTGTGCATCAATGTGTTAGCGCTAGGGCCATTGTGCATCATCAACTTAGCGCGAGGGCCCTGCTGGAGCCGTCGCTTGAGAGCTCAGCACAAGAGCTTGCAATCGTGTGCTTCGCATTGTTTAAAATCTCACAGAATTGACTGAGGAAAAAAGAAGTTTCAAACCAGTGTACATATTCATCTACTACATACTACATACTACATACTACATACTACATACTTACAAACTACATGCTTATAATACTACATACTACATACTACATACTACATACTACATACTACATATTACATACTACACACTCCATACTACATACTACACACTACATACTACATACTGTACATAGGCATATGAACGCAGACCAAGAGGTGGGTACGAGCGCACAGGCTGGCCTCAGCAAGTATGTATGTCTGTATGTATGTATGTATGTATGTATGTATGTATGTATGTATGTACGTACGTACGTACGTACGTACGTACGTACGTACGTACGTACATACATACATAACGTAACGTAACGTTATGTTATGTTATGTCTGTATGTATGTCATTATTTATGTCATGTATGTTATGTCAGTACGTATGTTATGTTATTTTATTTTATGTTATGTTGTGTTGTGTTGTGTTGTGTGGTCTGGTGTGGTGTGGTGTGGGTTGGGTTGGGTTTGTGTTTGTGTTTGTGTTTGTGTTTGTGTTGTGTTGTGTTGTGTTGTGTTGTGTATGTTATGTTATGTTATGTTGTGTTGTGTTGTGTTGTGTTGTGTTATGTTGTGTTATGTTGTGTGTGGTGTGTTGTGTTGTATTGTGTTGTGTTGTGTTATGTTGTGTTGTGTTAAGTTATGTATGTTATGTTCTGTATGTTATGTTATGTTGTGTTATGTTATGTTATGTTATGTATGTTATGTATGTTATGTTATGTATGTTATGTTAGGTATGGTATGTTAGGTATGGTATGTTAGGTATGGTATGTTATGTATGGTATGTTATGTATGGATGTTATGTATGTACGTACGTTTGTATGCATGTAATCTTCATAATATATCCTCTCTCTCTCTCTCTCTCTCTCTCTCTCTCCCTGCCCTCTCTCTCCCTGCCCCCCCTCCCCCCCCCTCCCCCCTCTCTCTCTCTCTCTATTTCTCTCTGCAGGCCTATCAGATCGATCAGCGTTCCCGCCAGCAGCCTCAGCAGCGTGGAGCCGTCCCGCCTAACGCTGCTCAACAGCCCTCCTACTACCCCCAATCCTACCCAGAGGACCCCCCGCAGCAACCGCACCTGCCTCGCCCTTGGTAAACTAAGCTAAGCTAAGCTAAGCTAAGCTGAGCTACTTAGCTAAGCTAAGCTAAGCAAGCTAAGCTAAGCTGAGCTAAGCTAAGCTAAGCTAAGCTAAGCCAAGGCGGCGGCAGGGGTGGCTAAGGCGGCGGCGGCGGCGGCACAGGGGGCAAGCCCAGCGGAATAGCACCGGCGGCAACCCTTAACTTGGCGAAGACAACGGCACAGCAAGGTCGGAGCTTCTGGCTTTGCCCAAAAAGTTGGGCTCTCCGTCCGGATGTAATACATTGACGTTAGATACCGAAGCATGGGCCTTGCTCTTCAAACCTGCGGAAGATGTTGACCCCCCCCCCCCTCTCTCTCTCCTCTCTCTCTCTCTCTTTCTCTCTCTCTTTCTCTCTTTCTTTCTCTCCTCTCTTTTCTCTCTCTCTCTCTCCTCTCTCCCTCTCTCTCTCTCTCTCTCTCTCCTCTCTCTCTCTCTCTTTCTCTCTCTCTCTCTCTCTTCTCTCTCTCTCTCTCTCTCCATCTCTCTTTCTCTCTCTCTCTCTCTCTCTCTCTCTCTCTCTCTCTCTCTCTGCTCCCTCATCTTGTGCACCACACTAGCTTCATCAGCCGTCACCTGTTGGTACCTAACTCGCTATCATCTACATGAAACTGTTGGTAGCTACCTAGCTACCTGATAGCAACTACCTAGCTCGGGCCGCTGTTAGGCATAAGATAACGTAAAAAAATAACATAACGAAACATAACATAACCTAAGCTGATCTAACCTAACCTAACCTAACCTAACATCATAACATGTCAGCTGCGGGCCGCCACGGTCAGCCCAGGACGATCCAGTCGTAACTTCAGCCAAGTTCGGTCTCATCGATCTCTGTCAAAACGTTGTGCTATCACAATTCCTGAAGCCATCTCTTCTTTTTTCGTTTTTTAATTTTCGTTCTCACACTGTGTTGCTTAATGATGGTACTCATAGCCCAAAATGTTAACCATGGGCACTTCAGCAAATGTAGATTAATCATACATAGCCTCTTTGTCATTTTGTTTTCTTTCATATTACTAACGATCATCAAACGGCAGACTTTTTCAATGTTGACCGTATCGTTCTCCATCAATATCCAGAAGCGATATGAAAATGTTGAAGCCACCGTTTGAAATCTTAGGACAAGAGCTTTTCAACGGTGTGCTGTGCATTTTCGTATCTTACATTTTGATTGAGAAGATTGAGGTGCGAGTTGGACGAGTTACCACTTGAATGTCGTGCATGGTAAGTAATATTTGGTCTTTCAACTTCACAACTCGTCCACGAGTGGCAAGTACAGTACTAGTAATAGTCCATATCAAAAGAATGTATTCCATTTTCTTTTTTCATCGCATGCACTCCAATTTTTAGCGCATACGCAAGGAAATGTTTTTTATAAGAGCGTCAACAAGCGTACGAGATTTGCGGCCAGCTTCACGTGATGTCGGCCCGATGTGGCTTTTGGTTGTGACGGAGGTCTTAGTATGTCTATAGGGATGTCTGTTAGACCAATATACACTGGACAAGAGGGTTCGTACTTTACTTTACTTAGAGATTTTGAATAATTAACACGTCACTAAGTGCCACAACCCCCAAACCGCCATAGCTTTGAATTCACCGTTACACTTAGAGTGATATAGGTAAAATAGGTAATTGTCATTGGGGTGGGCAGGTATGAATAAATACTATTATTGATAAAATTGTCCATTGCTCCCCCTATTTAGGAATAACGGCCCCATCTACCTTATGCTACTAACCTCGCATAATACGGCATATATGATGGTAAATATTCGCAGCCCTATCAAGTTCAGAAATTAACGGAGCCGTACTAACAACTATATGCACTAACATCTAAGAACTATTAATAGCTTGAAGTCACGCTCAAAGTTTGACTGCTTATAGAGCGTAAAGGTCACCGTTGCAGCGCCGCCCACCGCGCGCTCCCCCGCTCCCTTGCCTCCTTGTAGCTTTAACTCACTGGTTCCCCATCATGATCGCCTACGTGCCGCCGCTTGAGTCCGCCGCCCGGGTCGTAGAACCACATGTGCGCTGCGCGCCCCACGGAACTTCGCTCCGAGCCCGAGCATGAATCGCTGTCGCTGTCGATATCGCTGTCCGCCACCCGGGAGTTGCGTTGGTCGTTGTCGGCCGAACCTACTGGTTCCCTTGACTGCATAACATGCCTTGGCCCTTCTACTGGGCCCCTGCCATCTTCTTCGTCACAGCCTTTCCCTTCTTTTTCCCACTCCTGCGCTTTGAGCGCTTCACCTCTTTCTTCTTCTCAACTTGACTATCGGTTTGAATATGCTAACTTTGTTTTGCTCCCCCATCACTAGAGCTTCCTTCTCACTCTCTTTTTCCTGATCTGTGAGCAGCCCGCAAAATCGCCCTCTCAAAAGACCATAAGCTGCCTCTAGCAACAACGCATTCTCACTCTCCATGTCATGAATGCACACAAAACATTGTCACCTTGCGCACCTGACACTCGCCTCGTACATGAACGATAGGTTAATGTCTCAGGCTTGCACTACCTTCACTTTACCCATGTGTGCCTTCTCATTGATCATGCCTGCTCTCTCTCGTAACCATCTCTCCGCCTTTATTATGGCGTTTGGCCCCGAGAAATTTAATTCGAGCCCTTCTTCATCTGTGTCAGAAGTGTCTGACTCACTCCCCCTTCCTAACTTTCCATCTTCCCCTTTTGCTCTCTTTTCCTTCTCTCTCTGTTCCGAAGTTCCTTCTCACCTGGCTTTTCTCTCGCCTTCTTCATCTCTTCACATTTATGTAATCTATGCTTACCCCCTTCTCACACATCCTACACTCCTTCTCACATGCTGAGAACACATGCCCCTCCATGTCACAGTTGAAACATTTCATGTCTCCTTTCTTCAACGTCTTCTTTCTCGTTCCTGTTCCTTTCCCTCCCCCTTTCTTGTTAGTGGTGGTGTGTTTATGATGTGTTTATCCCTACAGTTAGATCTATCACAGCTGCCTGACTGTTCAAACATGTAGCACACCCCAGGCACACTACGCATAGTGCCCTTCTCTATGAGCAAAACGACACTCATCCCCCCACTTGCATCCACTCTCTTTGTGAAACCAAAAACAAACGCCTCTCTGCCCTTCCTCTCTTTTGTTGGCATCTTTTCCTGCATTTCCTTTTTCTTTCTTCATCTTCCTCTCTCTTTCTTTGTTTCTGTCTATTTCCAACGCTTTTTCTTCCAACTCCTCCCACCATTCCTCAAAAGACCATGCATGCTGCTTCTTATTCATCTTCAGCTTGCTCATCCATCCTCCCCAATCCTTCCTCACCCCCTCTGACGCATACTCAGGGTTTTGTAAGGCATTAGTGATTATAGTTTCCATTGTTCTTTTGGGTGTTTTATGCCGCCTACTGCCTTTAGCTCTTCATCTAACGCAACAAACGCATCAAACTGCGGGGCATAATCACATCCCTCATCAAACGACCATGCATTCATCGCCTTTATCTTATCTTGCACATCCTCCTCACTCACCTTACCAAACCTTTTGGTTAGCCTTGCCCACACAATGTGCAATTTCTGTTACCAAAGTCTGGTGATGTGTCTCTCACCAAATCTGCCACACTCCTCTTGGCTTTACCTACTAGCTTATCAAACACAGACGAAAAAGCTTCCTCTCTCTGCCTTTTCATCTCATGCTCCAAACTCTCCTCATATGCTACTATCATTCTATCTTCCTTCTCTTTTTCCTCTAGTTGCTCCTTGCTCTTCGTCTTGATTGTTGTCGTTGCTGGTGTGGAATAAGTAGGTGAAAGCTGATTACTCACTCTTCCCCTCCACCTGCTCTTCTCCTCCCTTTTGCTCACTCTTACCACTTAGTCTATCTCCCCCTAAATTAGGCTGCCTTTCTGTCTCAGTAAAATAAGAGGTAAGGTTTTCCTTGTCTGCCTCTGACTCTGAGTCTAACTCAGCTTCCTCCTCCTCCTCTCTCAACCCTATCTTTCCTCTCCCTCTTGCTGATTGCTTTCCTGCGCCCTCTCCCCACCTCCACATGTAATTGGGGACTTTCTTTCCTTTGCTATGTAGAGCACTTACATTATTCTCATGAACCATTTTTACATGTTCATCAGGGGTCTTCAATGACCCCTTGAGTCCCTTTGCCCCCAAGGCCAAAACTATCTCCCTCTGAAAGGTTTTGAATGGGGTTCTCCTATCATACTGTCCTTTTACCGTCATTTCTTTTTGTCCTGTTTTTTCTGTGCCTGTAAGAATACTGAAACTCATGAGGGCTTACTGTTCTTGAGGCCCAAGTTCCTGTGTCGCAGTTGCAGCAAACCAGGTTGTGTGCTGTCTTGTTCTCAAGGCGCCTGTCACCTACCCAAACGGAGACAGGTATCGAACGATGCGTTTCTCTGCAACTAGCGTTGCAAAAGCTTCCCTTCTATTGTGTCAATTTCTGGAATGACACCAACCCTCTTGACAGTCGCTCCCAGGTCGGCGATGGTCTTCTTCCTTCAGCCCTTCAACTTGCAGTGCCAGAGTTAAGCGCTTCCAAGGCTCATAACCCAATGGATAAGAGGGTTCGTACTTTACTTTACTAGAGATTTTGAATAATTAACACGTCACTAAGTACCACAACCCCCAAACCGCCAAAGCTTTGAATTCACCGTTACACTTAGACACGTCACTAAGTACCACAACCCCCAAACCGCCAAAGCTTTGAATTCACCGTTACACTTAGACACGTCACTAAGTACCACAACCCCCAAACCGCCAAAGCTTTGAATTCACCGTTACACTTAGAGTGATATAGGTAAAATAGGTAATTGTCATTGGGGTGGGCTGGTATGACTAAATACTATTATTGATAAAATTTTCCATTGATATAACTTAATATAAAGATCCGGAACTCACTACTAACCGCGTCTGCAGTAACAAAGCTTTAATAACGCGCCGAACCAACAAATAGCGCAGAGTAATATGACTGGCCGGATACAAGTAACTGCCCTAACGACACCGTTACTTTTATACGGCCGGCCCATGTAACTATTAATATTGATTATTAGTTCTAACACTCCCCCTGGAGCAAAGTAAATTATATAGTAAAAGTTACTGCAGGTCCTAATATACAATATTACGACCTCTAACTCTATTTTATGAAACTTATGAAAACACAAACTCAAAACATGCTGTGACTACTTACCCTCAGGCTCACGCTCTCCGAGAAGTATTATCAGACGTGGCTACCACACTATCCGCGGCAAGCACTAGTATATCAACTAGACTATATGCAGGGCTGCGGTCCCACGGTTTAGTGAGGCCTCTCTGACGAGAAGAAGATTATTGTATATACTACCCCCATCATTGTTGGACTACCTTAATAATCCGGGGTCAAAGCTAAGTAGTTAATACTATCGTCTGCAGTTTAAACTTTAGAAGAACGCGCCAAGACAAAGAGCGGGTACGGGTTAGGCCGGACACAAGTAATGGCTCTTACGACACGCATTACATATGCCGGCTCGTACTGTCTAACCTAATTAATATATTAATAGATCTAACACTCCTGGAGCAAAGTTAGTTATTATATTAACTGCAGGTCCTATTAGCTATTCTGTGAAAGTTATAAAAACACAGACTCAAACATATTCTTAAAACTCTTACCCCTTACTCTCTCCAAGAGATAATGTCGACAGTGGCTACCCGACTTGCTGGGGCAAGTATCAGTTAGACTACACACAGGGCAGCGCCCCCCGGTCAAGTCAGGCCTAATCGACGAGAAGAAGATTATGGCCTACTCACACCTTATCCTATGTTATGAGTGGTGGTAAGGTAAATATGTAATACGGCCATAGCATAATCAAGTTACGTATATAGCATCGGTATATATGGTATACAAGATGATCCGAACATACAGATAATATATGAAGTGAACCTGACTGTGCTTGCTAATCTACCACGAAATGTGACCTATCTGAACTATTAATTATTCTACTACTCAGTAGTATGGATTATGAAATTTGTCAGCGCTTCCCCTAGAGGGGTAACAAAGAACGACAAAAGTAATATGATGTTTAGAACAAATACAAATGTCTGTAATTATTGGCTGGTCTGGTACAGTCCAGGCTGGTTGCCGAGGCCTTTCAAGACATACAGAAACTGTAGTCTGATCAATCGCCCTCCGACCAACAACTGCGACCTCCAACTTAGCCTCTTAGATGTTTTTATGTATGTTATAAATATAATAATAATACTAATAATAATAATAATAAGCGGTTACGGGGGAGGCGCGAACGTGCAATAAAATGCCACTAGATGGCGAGTGAGCGAATTGAAACAACCGCAGGAGAGAGAGCAAATGGGCGACAAAATGCCGCTAGTCCGGGTAACGCTCTCATCATCTCGCCCGCCGCGACCCCATCGAATCACCTATGGGTGTAATAGAGGGCAAGTATCTGGAAGCGAGGGTCCTCTGGTTGGCGCTGATACGTCCTTTGTCTCCTAGCTCTCAATCAACTTTCTGTTGGTACTCGAAATAATTTGACTATCCCATCCTTAACGAGTTTTGCAAGTAGATGATACCTTACCTCAATATGCTTAGTACGAGCCTCCCCTAACCCTCTTTCAGACAACAATACCGTCCTTTCGTTATCTTCGAAAGGAGGGGTGGGGGCCTTGAGATTGATCCCGATATCCCTTAGAGATTGCAATATTGCGAGAGGTTCTCTTACTGCCTCGTTAGCCGATACCGTCTCGGATTCCAACGTGGATTGAGCTATGACAGATTGCAGTTTTGAGAACCAAGCCACCGGGGTCCTATTGAATAAATAAACATACCCGGACCGAGACTTTCGCGAAACTTTATCTCCTGCAAAATCGGAGTCCACAAACCCCACCAACGGATTTTCCGAGATTATCCTATCGACGTTAGCGATGATTGGTACGCTGAAAGCTTCCATCCCGGGAATTCCAGACTTTTCTATGTCTTCGTCCATTGAATTTGCCGCAGCGCATGATCCATGGTTAGGGTTCCAGTCTTTGGGGGTTTTTGCGCGGAGAAACAAGATTCTAATAGTTTCCTAAGATTCTTGTCTCCCCTCCGGCAAAGCAACGCCCTTGGTGTCAATAACCATAGGAACATGCGATGCGCCATCGCATACGATGTGTCGGAATTGGGGACTTGGAATTTGGCCGCAATACTCAACGGGCAAATAAGAAGGGGTCTCGTGTGCACTGCTAGGAAGATGAGGATACCGATTAAGCACCTTAGGTCATACTTCAATAGCCGGTGGTCTTTTTTGAGAGGTGCGGGGCTTTCAGATGTGAACGGAGTTTTAGCGGGTACTTCGTTCATGTATCCTAATTCGTTCAAAATAAGAAGTTCGTATTTGCGTTGGTGTAACGCAATTCCTTTCTCAGCTTGAACAATTTGGATATTTTTGAACTCTGTGGCTTTACCCAAATCTTTGCATCTGAATCCCTTCTTCTCAAAGTGTGCGACCATCCTAAGGTGTTCAGATCTAGTCGCAGCGTGGCACCCGTCATCGACCCGGTTGAAGGGCCGCGTGGGTTCGAGCAGGATGGTAATCGTGGAGAGCTCCGTCTTGGAGACGGAGATAAGCGCTTTCGTCGGCGGGGACTGAGACGGGAAAAGGGCCTCGGTGTCTCCCAAAGACGTTGGCTCGGTGCAAGAAATCTCTGAACTGTAAGAGGGTACTGTATTTTTCGTTTCACCACGGCAGACACCGCGCAGGGGACTTGTATGCGTGAAAGCATGGATGACGACGATGAAGATGACGATGATGAGAAAGAAGACGATGCCGTCGGTGACACTGTGGCGAGTCTTACTTCGTCCGGGTATAAAATTCGGAAAGCGCCGGGTGCGGAGGCGGCGGAGCAGGCTGGATATGTCTATTCGTCGAAAACATGTCAGCATCCTCGGGTAGGATGCAATTGTGGATCATGGCCGCCTCAAGGCGCCGGCGCGTTTGCGTAGAAAAGACAGAACCCCATCCAGGATCGATGGGTACAAGGGGTAGATTCAAGTAGGCGGGACCGGATATAATGCAAGCTAACATGCAAGCTAAGTCTAAAGGTTTTAAAAATTGATGGGAGTAGCATGGAAATGAAAGGTTTTAATGTATTTTAACTATTTTAAACAAAAAAGTTTTTAAAAAATTTGAATTTCTAGCCGTTACAACTGTTTTTCGACCGTTAGCTATATTTTGGCTAAATTGTGGTTTTGGCTTGCCTGAGCTTGGTTTTTCTTAGTTTTTATGTTGTTTTACATCAAAACCAACGTAATTATATTTAATTTATTAAATTCTAATGATATTACTTCAAATTCAAATTCAAATTCAAATGTGACTAGAAATTTTCAAGTTTGTTACTGGTGGCAGCCATTCACTTATAGTCGTTATACACACTCACCGACTACTTGAACTATGCAAGGAACTATATTAATAAGAGTTTGTTTAGCATATTTACAATGTTTTTGAAGCATAAAACCGGTGCGGAAGCTTAGACTTCAAGTTGAGTGACTGTGTTTTACACTAGTCACTGTGACACTCAGCATACTTGCTACTCACTTGTAATCGTTATACATACTCATTGCCTACTTGAAGTATGCATGAAATTATATTAACACAAGTTTGTTCAGCATATTTACAATGTTTTTGAAGCATAAAACCGGTGCGGAAGCTTAGACTTCAGAGTGAGTGACAGTGTTTTACACTAGTCACTGTGACACTCAGCATACTTGCCACTCACTCGTAATCGTTATACATACTCACTGCCTACTTGAAGTATACATGAAATATATTAATAAAACTATATATTCAAATAATGTTAATAAAATTCAAATTCAAATTAGACTTGAAATGTTTTAAGTTAAAATCAGTTTATTACTTTATCTGTACACTCGTCTACGTTCTTGTCGAGGCCTGCCTCGGCGCGCTGGCGCTTGTTGAGGAAATGCTCTAGGAGCTTCTGGAGGTAGGCCTAGCTCTGGAGGCCACCAGTCAAACGATCTACTTCCTCTGGTATGAAGCAGTAGCTGTTGTGGGGTAAGAAGTTTTCGATCAACCTGGAATCGGAAATCAAATGATGGTTGATCTCGAAAGGTTTTGATTTTCACAAGACCTGGGGTAGTTGTGGTTTCAAAGTGGTGATATTTCTTCAGATCATGAATACCTTTCACTTTATGACGGTATTTCTCATCTTGACAAATTGGAGTTTGGAAATACAATGCCTTGGAGTTGCTGAGTTTTGATTCAATCAATCTCCCCAAGTCTTTGGCAGTTTCCCAAATCCAGTCGTCATGAAATGCAGAATATGCAACCATTTGAGCGATTTTTCCCGCATGGGAATCGCAAAGGCTTTTTCCGTGATTAGATGCCCAGAAATTCCAAGCAAAGTATTCCAGCCAAGGATGCTTAGTCCTAACAAGACTAGCCTCTGCCAGCGAATATCTTTGTTTGTAATGTTTCCGGCCACCATCGGACCATTTTATTACTTTAGTATACCCACGTGGCTTAATTACACGTTCCATAATATCATGCAACCATTGCCGGTAAAAGAAGTAGTCGTTCTTTCCTTCTTCATCTTTATGAGGTAGTGTGTCAACGTATTCTTTTTTTATACCACCAAGTCCGTCACCAGACAAAAGAACAGCTATGTGATCGTTTATATCTTCTGTTTTCCCACCCCCCACACTCATGCGTGAAAAATCAGCAACCATGACAACCGTTTGAGTGTCATTTTTAACTATCTTTAAGTCATCGTCAAAAAATTTCGCGTTTTCTTTTGCCTTAAAATGATGATCCGAATTTTGAATTATCTTTTCGACTTTTTCTTTTTCTTTCCTCTCTTCAGCACTCAGCTCTCTCACTCCATCGAGTTGTTGAAGTTCCGCTAATCTAGCAGTTTGGTTTTTATAGTCTCTGCATTGAAAGCAGTGTGCCCAAACCTTGGTTGCCCTGTCTACTATCCAATGTTGATTATGTAAACGAGTCCACTCGGGACGAAGGGGTGGGTGAATCAATTGTGCAACCTTGGAATGAGGGCGGAGTAAGAATTGTCCAATTTGGCGCGCCCAAAAAGCACGGAGATCGGCGATAGTCATTCTGGCCCGCAGCTGACTTGGGTTGCGGCAGGCCGGTACCCTATTATTATCAAATGTAAAAAATAAACTAGAGTCCGAACGAAGAGTTGAAGCTGCAACGTCATGCCATGTTTGTTAACAAGTTAAGGAAAAAAATTAAACATGGCATGAAATTGTAGCTAAAAATTGTTGGGTCAGTCAGCCACGTACAAGGCTTTCTCTTGACCCGGGGGGGGGGGGGCAGCACTGAAAATTGCATGACAAGGACTCAGCCGCTAACCTCTGCACCAAAGACCCCCATCGCAGTTGAAACTCGGACAACGCTGCCTTCGTTTGCTCTTCCTGCTCCAAAATCGCTAAATTTTTCTGCAGCCGCTTGGGTTGTTGCTCGATGTTGGGACTCACGTGAAAACTGACAGGGGGACGGGAGCTGGATCTGGAGAGCTTGACGCTTGCACCGCGATTGCACACATGTTGATAGCTGGCCTTCCTGACGTGGTAGGTAGGGGGATTGCAGTTGTTGCACTTGTAGACATCCGCATCTCCTGCCTCGAAGGCAATCTCCAACTGCGCCTGCGATCTCTTCAGCTTGCGCTTCTGCTGATGATCGCAGCCCTCCCCACTCCTGATGGCGTGAGCAATAGCCTGCAAGAAAACAATAATAATAATAATAATAATAATAATAGTGCTTCTCTGTCAATGGCTGATGCATTTCTGCACATGCGCCTCCATCGTCTCACCCGTGAGGGGAGTACGAAGAATTGACGATACGCTCTAATGACACCCCCGCAAGGGCAGTTCCAACACTTCCAGACGGGCCGGTATGTTCAATGAAAATACTGGTCCAGAAATAGACCGGTATGTTCAATGAAAATACTGGTGGCACCGACGGGAATCGAACTGGCGACAGGGCCCAGATGGTAGAACTTGACCACTGGGCTATCACGGTGTCCAATAATAATAATAATAATGATAATAATAGTGCTTCTCTGTCAATGGCTGATGCATTTCTGCACATGCGCCTCCATCGTCTCACCCGTGAGGGGAGTACGAAGAATTGACGATAAGCTCTAATGACACCCCCGCAAGGGCAGTTCCAACACTTCCAGACGGGCCGGTATGTTCAATGAAAATACTGGTCCAGACGGATCGGTATGTTCAATGAAAATACTGGTGGCACCGACGGGAATCGAACTGGCGACAGGGCCCAGATGGTAGAACTTGACCACTGGGCTATCACGGTGTCCAATAATGATAATAATAATAATAATAATAATAGTGCTTCTCTGTCAATGGCTGATGCAAATCTGCACATGCGCCTAATAATAATAATAATAATAATAATAATAATAATAGTGCTTCTCTGTCAATGGCTGATGCATTTCTGCACATGCGCCTCCATCGTCTCACCCGTGAGGGGAGTACGAAGAATTGACGATAAGCTCTAATGACACCCCCGCAAGGGCAGTTCCATCACTTCCAGACGGGGGCCGGTATGTTCAATGAAAATACTGGTCCAGACGGATCGGTATGTTCAATGAAAATACTGGTGGCACCGACGGGAATCGAACTGGTGACAGGGCCCAGATGGTAGAACTTGACCACTGGGCTATCACGGTGTCCAATAATAATAATAATAATAATAATAATAATAATAATAATACTATATCTGAGGCGTACTGATGCAGCTAATGGCATATCCTCAACGGACATAAGCCTCCAATACCCTTGTTCGAGGTCCTCCACCCCCCGTGTCAGTCTCTCGCCTGATGATCGGGGCCACCGATGGAGCTCCTGAGGGCAAGACTGCACTAAGCCGAGGTTATTCCGCAGTCCCAGCAACCTCTTGCAAGACGTCACCGAATGTGCAAGTGCATACACCAAGCGCGGTTGCTAGAGCTGCCTCGAAACCCCACCCACAACAATCTGGTGTCTGCTGGGTCCTGGGCTATCAACCAGCATATGCGGAGTTTAAGATCTTTTACGCGCGCAACGACCCTCCTCCCCAGCATCTACCACCAAAGGGTTATGAGTTGGCGTCACAGTTTAACGCCTTGAGGCCATTGGGCTGAATAATAATAATAATAATAATAATAATAATAATAATAATAATAATAATAATAATAATAATAATAATAATAGTGCTTCTCTGTCAATGGCTGATGCATTTCTGCACATGCGCCTCCATCGTCTCACCCGTGAGGGGAGTACGAAGAATTGACGATAAGCTCTAATGACACCCCCGCAAGGGGCAGTTCCAACACTTCCAGACGGGCCGGTATGTTCAATGAAAATACTGGTCCAGAAATAGACCGGTATGTTCAATGAAAATACTGGTGGCACCGACGGGAATCGAACTGGCGACAGGGCCCAGATGGTAGAACTTGACCACTGGGCTATCACGGTGTCCAAATAATAATAATAATAATAATAATAATAATAATAATAATAATAATAATAATAATAATAATAATAATAATAATAATAATAATAGTGCTTCTCTGTCAATGGCTGATGCATTTCTGCACATGCGCCTCCATCGTCTCACCCGTGAGGGGAGTACGAAGAATTGACGATAGGCTCTAATGACACCCCCGCAAGGGCAGTTCCAACACTTCCAGACGGACCGGTATGTTCAATGAAAATACTGGTCCAGACGGACCGGTATGTTCAATGAAAATACTGGTCCAGACGGACCGGTATGTTCAATGAAAATACTGGTCCAGACGGACCGGTATGTTCAATGAAAATACTGGTGGCACCGACGGGAATCGAACTGGCGACAGGGCCCAGATGGTAGAACTTGACCACTGAGCTATCACGGTGTCCACAATAATAATAATAATAATAATAATAATAATAATAATAATAATAATAACAACAACAATAATAACAATTATGTATGTATGTTGAGAAGAGAAAGAGAGAGCAAGAGAACGGGGGGGGAAGAAGAAGAAGAAGAAGAAGAAGAAGAAGAAGAAGAAGAAGAAGAAGAAGAAGAAGAAGAAGAAGAAGAAGAAGAAAAGAAGAAGAAGAAGAAGAAGAAGGGAAAGGAGGAAGTACAGGTAAGATTTGTTTGTAGTAGACTGCAAAAGAGGCGTACTCGTCGTACACCTTGGAGACCGTGACTCGCTCCACGTAACTCGTGCCAGACCGAATGTGTTTATCATGAGAAGGATGATATTTCGATAAATGATATTCTATCCCATATGCATCCATTCCTAATTCTAACGCTATAGGATCATGGTCGGTAGGTGTGTTTGCAAAAGACATGCCTATGAATGAATTCAAAACCCGCCCCCCCTCCTTCAAACCAAGCCATTTCTCTGAAATGCTACCTAACTCAAACAACTGCTGCACCTCTCCTAGCAAAGCGCGCACATGAGGTGGAACTGTGTGAGGGGTGACGTTAGGTAAGCCTTGAATATCCTCTACTATTCTGCATACCACAGCAAAACCCCACTTTGCAAGCTCACTTATGCATGATTCCTTACCCTCCTCCCCAAAAAGCTGGCCTGCCTCACTACCTAACGATGCTATGAGTGTGTCAATGACAGAGATGGTGGATGATGGATCATGTGGAGACCTAACTCTATCTTTTTCTGCCTCCTCAAAAGATATATGTATGCCCTCCTGCACATCACCCCGAATGCTCTGCACAACAAAACAATGTGATTTGGACTCATGCCGTGGTGGTGCTTGGGAAGACTGGGCCTGGGGGTGTGGAGAGGGGGCCGAAGAAGGCTGGACAGAAGACGGCAATATGGATGCAACGGCTGCCGTTGGTTCCACGAAGCCCAGAGCTGCCCTTGCCTAAAGATGCAACACAAATTCAAAAGAAATTACTGCAAACCGAAGCAAAAAGTGGCAAGAATGAAAACAAAACAATACAATTTACCTTGTCCTCGAACCTTTTTTTGTCGGCACGGCGTTCCTCCACAGTATGGAGTCGCCTTTTCGACATGTCAGTCTAACAGGAAGGAAGCAAGGGGGAAAAAATTAATAAAGCCAGTGAACTGCTGCCGTTCGGCAAACACGAAAGCAATATAAAACAAGAGAATATGTTCAAGAAGAACAAAGCAAAAGGACAAACAGCTACAAACTGTATGTGGGAGACATTATGTCCCCAAACGGATGGGTCACAAAAAAGGGTTGGTGCAAAAAATATGGTCCGGACGCCAAACTCAACGAAAATTTGGTACGCAATTTACGGTCAAGTGAAATTCGGCATTAGTCCTTGCAACCGAAGTTGCAACCGTTTTTGGGTTGCGCCCAAAAACGGTTGCAACTTCGGTTGCAACACAGTGACCCATTGTGTTTTTTACCCACGCTTTTTGAACCAAACCTTGGGGTTGGCAAACACAACAAGAACTCGAGAGTAGAAGGCAAGTATGTCTGATACTACTAGTACCACTGACAGTGTTCCTGTGCAACCTGCCAATGCTTGGGCATCAGGTCGCTCTTGCAAACTGTTTTCATTGAAACTTATTCACTTTTTGTTTTCTTGTCTTGAGGTCCGGCGTTGGTAGACCCTGCGATGGAGTCGATTTCAAACGTTCCAAACGCTATTTTCGCCCGGCCTATACAGAGCGCCAACGTGGCAGTTGTAGCCAACATCGCCAACGAGGTCCTTCAGCCTGGTCTTGTCCGTGATGAATTCATCGTGCAGTGGGTGGGTTGGCCTGCCGACTTGCGAATCACCATCGATCGCGATGCGGATGATAATGCTCGCAAAGCAAGTATAGCCAAAGTTGTTTCTATTGTCGCCAACCTTGTTCAAGAACGTTTGTGTTTTTTTACCTTGGAAGCTGGTCCTTACAACCTTGCCGGTCCAACCGTCGTCAAGGTTGTCTTGTTTCCCAGTCAGACTCACTTTTCTATCATTATTCTTGTGGTTGGTTCGGCGTGACACACCCCGGAGACGTGGCAAGGTTTCGTCCTGGGCGCGAGGTGGAGGGTGGAACTATTAAACGCAGTTGGAACTTCGCAAACGAGCAAGGTTGCGAGCTCATTGAGGGGCAGGCCGACGGAAACAGAATGCTTTTTTTGCTGGAGGCCTACTTGAACGGTTCCAAAATCGTGCCAGGCACTTTTGTGTGGTTCATCACTGCTGCCATTCGGAATTCCAGCAATCGTGAAGTGCTGAAGAACCCTGATACTACTTTATGGCTGGCTAGGGTTCTGCGTATTCTAAAGAAAGTAACCATTTTGAATGGCGTTGCGCGTTCTTATATTCATTTCGTACTTTCGTACCGGTCCGAAAATGGGAACATCAGAGTGATTGCGTCTGTTTCAGGGTGGATACACAACGTTGTCGTGCCAGCCTTTCAAGCCCGGTTGGAGCAGGACCCAGCTGCTGTGCGTCCTTGGACTTTGGAGTCTTCTGAATGTAAGGATGCTTGCGTATCAGTTGTTGCTAAGGTTATGAAGCGTTCCGAGGAACACACAGAGACCCAAAAGTCACCTACTTCCCCTCAAGTCTCCGTGCCTGTAGCAAGTTCGAGCTCTTCCGCAGCCGCTGACAGCCATGCCATGCAAGAGCTTGTCAAGTTGAAAGCAGAAAACCAAATTTTGCGTGATAAAATCACGAAGCTGGAGGCGGGTGACAAGGAGGCACAGCGCATTGTAAAAGACACCTTGCAGCATTTTGACGACGAGCGTGCAGCGAAGCTGCGAGCAGAAAGAGAGCTGAAGAATGCCAGTGACGCTCTTCAAACTGCAGCAGATGCTCGGCAGGATCTTGAGAAGCATGTGAGCTCCTTGCAGGACCAAGTGGCAGAGTGGAAGAAAAAAACCTACAGCACCGAAAGGGTAACTCTTTGCTTCAGATACAATATTTTGTCTTCCTTTTTTTTTTGCTTTGCAGACAAAGAAGCGACTTGATACTGTGCATGCTTCGCTGAAGCAAGTACTTCATTCCTGTTTTGCTTGCACTTAACTTACACATTGTGTTTTGTTTAGAAATATGAAGCCTTGGCGGCACAGAATGAAGAGGCGATTGAGACCGGCACCCGCGCAGAGGAAGCCTTGGCCGCTGCAGAGGAGAAAGTGACCGAGCACGAGGAGAAGCTGATAGAGACGAAGGGATTGCTGGAAAAGGAGCAGGCAAAGACGGAAGACTCGAAACTGAAAATTGCTGCGTTGCAGACTCAAGTTACCACTCTGCAATCGAGTCTTCGAGAAGCCACCGCTCAACGGGACGAATACAAAGGTCATGAGCTAGCAATCAACCAAACGGGACGAACACATGGTTGTTTTGGTAGCTGTCGCGAAAGGGGCGAGGATGATGCTCAGCGCTACATCTAGCAGCCATGTTTCAGGCAAGTCACGGTCGCGCTCAGTGTCTCTTTCTCCTGTGAAAGCAAAGAAGCACAAAAGAAGCAAGCGGGTCGATCGTGATCGTTACGCTTCATCTGATTCAGAATCAGAATGTAGCAAAAAATCAACGCCTTCTGCTAAGCGCTACCGTCGTCATGGACACTGCCACCACTCTTGATTTTTTCATTGGCACGAAAATGAAGCTAAGCATTATTGCTTTTACTAGTATTATTTCTCAATATAATAAAAAGAATTTCAAATGTTTTCTCTTTTTATTGATAATTCAATGTCTGACCTTTAGCCTGTCAAATGATTAATATCAATATTCGTAACTCCTGCCACCACTGACCAACGCTTATGACTGAGTGCATGACTGTAATTTCTAAGCTTCCGCACCGGTTTTACGCTTCAAAACCATTATAAATGTGCTGAAAAAGCTAGTATTAATATTATTTCATACATACTTCAAGTAGGCAGTGAGTATGTATAACTATTACAAGTGAGTGGCAAGTATGCTGAGTGTCACAGTGAGGCTAGTGTAAAACACTGTCACTCACTCTGAAATCTAAGCTTCCGCACCGGTTTTATGCTTCAAAAACATTATAAATATGCTAAACAAACTAGTATTAATATAATTTCATGCATAATTCAAGTAGGCAGTGAGTATGTATAACGATTACGAGTGAGTGGCAAGTATGCTGAGTGTCACAGTGACTAGTGTAAAACACTGTCACTCACTCTGAAGCCTAAGCTTCCGCACCGGTTTTATGCTTCAAAAACATTGTAAATATGCTGAACAAACTTGTGTTAATATAATTTCATGCATACTTCAAGTAGGCAATGAGTATGTATAACGATTACAAGTGAGTAGCAAGTATGCTGAGTGTCACAGTGACTAGTGTAAAACACAGTCACTCAACTTGAAGTCTAAGCTTCCGCACCGGTTTTATGCTTCAAAAACATTGTAAATATGCTAAACAAACTCTTATTAATGTAGTTCCTTGCATAGTTCAAGTAGTCGGTGAGTGTGTATAACGACTATAAGTGAATGGCTGCCACCAGTAACAAACTTGAAAATTTCTAGTCACATTTGAATTTGAATTTGAATTTGAAGTAATATCATTAGAATTTAATAAATTAAATATAATTACGTTGGTTTTTGAGGTAAAACAACATAAAAACTAAGAAAAACCAAGCTCAGGCAAGCCAAAACCACAATTTAGCCAAAATATAGCTAACGGTCGAAAAACAGTTGTAACTGCTAGAAATTCAATTTTTTAAAAAACTTTTTTGTTTAAAATAGTTAAAATACATGAAAATCTTTCATTTTCATGCTACTCCCATCAATTTTTAAAACATTTAGACTTAGCTTGCATGTTAGCTTGCATTATATCCGGTCGGATATGTCCCGTCTATCACTAACGTCTATCCTAGTTTCGAGATATGTCGATGTCAGATCGATACGCGCTATGGTCGGTACCGCCTCCCTGATATCCATATCTTTCAATATGGCAGTGGCGCCGTATGGGTAACCTTTGGCTCGCAGTGCACTCTAGTATGTGTTAAGTATATCCGCAATACATGGCGAATAGGTGCCCGGGTGCACTACTACCTGGGTTTCCTCATACGCTTCCGCGCCGAGGGTAGCTTGTAGTACACGCGTCTCGGTCTGCATCTGCATCCGAAATGGGACAGCTGGTATGATAATGTAGTGGAACGTCTGTACTTTCGCACTGTCCGGCAGGTGCTGGAGTAAATACCTCTGTACGGGAGCCTGCGCATTAAGCTTCCTTTCCCATCGGGCTGCCATCCATGGAGAAGGATTCCGCATTATGTTGACCTTCTGATCGATGCTCTTTCTGTCCTTATCGTCCTTAAAGTGACTTTTAACCGCGTAACCGCCTGCGTCCGATTAGCTTGGCTCAAGGATAGGATGCTGTCTGTTTGTCGTACAGACTAACATATCAAT
>WBZZ01001281.1:237500-265000 GCA_019918135.1 Paulinella micropora
AAAGAAAATATCCTTTGAAAATACTGGCCCCGACGGGAATCGAACTGGCGACAGGTCCCAGATGGTAGACCTTAACCACTGGGCTATCGCTGTGCCACAGATGGTAGACCTTAACCACTGGGCTATCGCGGTACCACAATAATAATAATAATAATAATAATAATAATAATAATAGTGTATCTCCTGCCAATTGCTGAGCCAAAAGGCCATGTGCATCCAGTCCTCCATTCCATAAGGAAAGTCTCCACACCAATCGGTGGAATAAAGGAAGTGACGGCATAGAACATTACTCTAGGAGCTTTATACCAATCAGCCCATGGAAAGGGACCGATGGCCTATGTACTCCCTAAATAATAATAATAATAATAATAATAATAATAATAATAATAATAATACTATATCTGAGGCGTACTGATGCAGCTGATGGCATATCCTCAACGGACATAAGCCTCCAATACCCTTGTTCGAGGTCCTCCACCCCCCCGTGTCAGTCTCTCGCCTGATGATCGGGGCCACCGATGGAGCTCCTGAGGGCAAGACTGCACTAAGCCGAGGTTATTCCGCAGTCCCAGCAACCTCTTGCAAGACGTCACCGAATGTGCAAGTGCATACACCAAGCGCGGTTGCTAGAGCTGCCTCGAAACCCCACCCATAACAATCTGGTGTCTGCTGGGTCCTGGGCTATCAACCAGCATATGCGGAGTTTAAGATCTTTTACGCGCGCAACGACCCTCCTCCCCAGCATCTACCACCAAAGGGTTATGAGTTGGCGTCACAGTTTAACGCCTTGAGGCCATTGGGCTGGAACTCTGTTTAGCAAGTGTGACTAGGTTTTTTCATCGGGATTTCCCTCAAATATGTCACAGTCAACACTCCAAGGCAGATTTACTATAATAATAATAATAATAATAATAGTGCTTCTCTGTCAATGGCTGATGCATTTCTGCACATGCGCCTCCATCGTCTCACCCGTGAGGGGAGTACGAAGAATTGACGATAAGCTCTAATGACACCCCCGCAAGGGCAGTTCCAACACTTCCAGATGGGCCGGTATGTTCAATGAAAATACTGGTCCAGACGGATCGGTATGTTCAATGAAAATACTGGTGGCACCGACGGGAATCGAACTGGCGACAGGGCCCAGATGGTAGAACTTGACCACTGGGCTATCACGGTGTCCATAATAATAATAATAATAATAATAATAATAATAATAATAATAATAATAATAATAGTGCTTCTCTGTCAATGGCTGATGCATTTCTGCACATGCGCCTCCATCGTCTCACCCGTGAGGGGAGTACGAAGAATTGACGATAAGCTCTAATGACACCCCCGCAAGGGCAGTTCCAACACTTCCAGACGGGCCGGTATGTTCAATGAAAATACTGGTCCAGACGGATCGGTATGTTCAATGAAAATACTGGTGGCACCGACGGGAATCGAACTGGCGACAGGGCCCAGATGGTAGAACTTGACCACTGGGCTATCACGGTGTCCACAATAATAAGAATAATAATAATAATAGTGCTTCTCTGTCAATGGCTGATGCATTTCTGCACATGCGCCTCCATCGTCTCACCCGTGAGGGGAGTACGAAGAATTGACGATAAGCTCTAATGACACCCCCGCAAGGGCAGTTCCAACACTTCCAGACGGGCCGGTATGTTCAATGAAAATACTGGTCCAGAAATAGACCGGTATGTTCAATGAAAATACTGGTGGCACCGACGGGAATCGAACTGGCGACAGGGCCCAGATGGTAGAACTTGACCACTGGGCTATCACGGTGTCCATAATAATAATAATAATAATAATAATAATAATAGTGCTTCTCTGTCAATGGCTGATGCATTTCTGCACATGCGCCTCCATCGTCTCACCCGTGAGGGGAGTACGAAGAATTGACGATAAGCTCTAATGACACCCCCGCAAGGGCAGTTCCAACACTTCCAGACGGACCGGTATGTTCAATGAAAATACTGGTCCAGACGGATCGGTATGTTCAATGAAAATACTGGTGGCACCGACGGGAATCGAACTGGCGACAGGGCCCAGATGGTAGAACTTGACCACTGGGCTATCACGGTGTCCATAATAATAATAATAATAATAATAATAATAATAATAATAATAATAATAATAGTGCTTCTCTGTCAATGGCTGATGCATTTCTGCACATGCGCCTCCATCGTCTCACCCGTGAGGGGAGTACGAAGAATTGACGATAAGCTCTAATGACACCCCCGCAAGGGCAGTTCCAACACTTCCAGACGGGCCGGTATGTTCAATGAAAATACTGGTCCAGACGGATCGGTATGTTCAATGAAAATACTGGTGGCACCGACGGGAATCGAACTGGCGACAGGGCCCAGATGGTAGAACTTGACCACTGGGCTATCACGGTGTCCACAATAATAAGAATAATAATAATAATAGTGCTTCTCTGTCAATGGCTGATGCATTTCTGCACATGCGCCTCCATCGTCTCACCCGTGAGGGGAGTACGAAGAATTGACGATAAGCTCTAATGACACCCCCGCAAGGGCAGTTCCAACACTTCCAGACGGGCCGGTATGTTCAATGAAAATACTGGTCCAGAAATAGACCGGTATGTTCAATGAAAATACTGGTGGCACCGACGGGAATCGAACTGGCGACAGGGCCCAGATGGTAGAACTTGACCACTGGGCTATCACGGTGTCCATAATAATAATAATAATAATAATAATAATAATAGTGCTTCTCTGTCAATGGCTGATGCATTTCTGCACATGCGCCTCCATCGTCTCACCCGTGAGGGGAGTACGAAGAATTGACGATAAGCTCTAATGACACCCCCGCAAGGGCAGTTCCAACACTTCCAGACGGACCGGTATGTTCAATGAAAATACTGGTCCAGACGGATCGGTATGTTCAATGAAAATACTGGTGGCACCGACGGGAATCGAACTGGCGACAGGGCCCAGATGGTAGAACTTGACCACTGGGCTATCACGGTGTCCATAATAATAATAATAATAATAATAATAATAATAGTGCTTCTCTGTCAATGGCTGATGCATTTCTGCACATGCGCCTCCATCGTCTCACCCGTGAGGGGAGTACGAAGAATTGACGATAAGCTCTAATGACACCCCCGCAAGGGCAGTTCCAACACTTCCAGACGGGCCGGTATGTTCAATGAAAATACTGGTCCAGAAATAGACCGGTATGTTCAATGAAAATACTGGTGGCACCGACGGGAATCGAACTGGCGACAGGGCCCAGATGGTAGAACTTGACCACTGGGCTATCACGGTGTCCAATAATAATAATAATAATAATAACAATAATAATAATGATAATAATAATAAAAATAGTAATAATAATAATGATAAAGGAAACGAATTGAACGTTGATGATACTAGACGAGAAGGTCCGTTACGAGGCTGATACCAACATACACATACATACGTACATACATACATACATACATGCATACATACATACTACATACATACATGCATACATACATACATACATGCATGCATACATGCATACATACATACATACATACATACATACATACATACGATGTTAGACGAGAAGATTCGCTATGAGGCTGATACCAAGATCATCAACTCGGGCACTTTCACCATTTGCAAAGAAGACCACACCGTTGGCAACCTGCTGCGGTCAGAAATATGCATACATACTTGCTTCATGGCTACGTATCATATATCAAGTATACTTACATACTGACTTCTTACTTCCTTGCTACGTATCAAGTATAGTATACTTACCTACTGACTTATTTGCTATCATCTATCTTGCTTGCTTGCTTACTTGCTTGCTTGCTTACTTACTTAAGTTCAACGGGTCCAAAGAAGACCGTTCCGTTGGCAACCCACTGCGGTGAGAAATACACATGCTTACTTACTTATTCGCTATCTTGGCTTGCTTGCTTTCTTGCTTGCTTGCTTGCGCTTCTTACTTACTTACTTACTTACTTACTTACTTACTTACTTACTACCTTACTTACTTACTTACTTACTTACTTACTTACTTACTTTTGTATTCATGTACATATCTATGCACTCATGTATCCATTCATGTATGTGTGTATGTGTGAAGGCATGCACTGTTGCGAGATGACCGAGTAATCTTTGCAGGGTAATCGTACACATACATACGTATACATACATACATACATACATACATGCATACATACATACACACATACATACATACATGCATACATACATACATACATACATACATACATGCATGCATACATACATACATAGATACAAGGTACCCCATCCGCTGGACCATCGAGTAATCATTAAGGTAACACACAGACAGACAGCAGACAGACAGACATACTACATGCATACATACATACATACATACATGCATCCATCCATCCATACACACATACATACATACATACATACATACTCACATACATACATACATACATACATACATAGATACATACATACATACTCTACATACATACATACATACGTACATGCATGTGTATCTAATTAACGGATGCATGAATGTATAGTATGGATACGTGTATGTGTGTTTCTCTGTCCTGTTTGAGGTACGTACAAAAGACTCCAACACCAAACCTAAGCAGGTCATACATACATACATACATACATACATACATACATGCATGCATGCATGCATGCATGCATTCATACATACATACATACATACATGCATGTGCATGCATGCATGCAATACATGCATGCAATTCATGCAATTCATGCATGCATGCATTGCCGTGCATGCAAGTCATGCATGCATGCATACATTCATGCATTCATTCATTCATACATACATACATACATACAAACATACATACATGCAGGTTATGAAAGATGCCATGGATGCGCTTGCTGAGGTCGTCTCTCTCTCTCTCCCTCTATATATATATATATATATATATATATATATATATATATATATATATATATATATATAGTTGCTGCTCCATTCTCCTCTTCTCTGCAGGTTCCCCTTGTTTCTTTCTCTATCGTGTTAATCCTATCATTTTTCTATCTGGTCTGGATCCTGCTTCTTTCTATCTGTGTATGTAATCCTGTCGTTCTTCTTTCTGGTCTGTGCCCAGGAGCTGGAGCATACCATTCAGACGTTCAAAGCAAAAATCCAGGAACGCAAGGCAAGCCAAGAGGACTTTGGGGAGGGCATGGCTCTCAACCAGATCTGAGCGATTCATCGACTCTTGTTTTCTTTTTCTTTTTCTTTTCTTTTTCTTTTCTTTTTCTTTTTCTTTTTCTTTTCTTTTTCTTTTCTTTTCTTTTCTTTTTCTTTTTCTTTTTTCTTTTCTTTTCCAACCTTTTCTTTTGCGTTCTCTTTGTTAATTTATTCTAAATTTGGTTGGATTCAGCTTTCAAAGTTTGGCTGGAATTTTGATTATCAATTTACTAGTAATTTGGCACGGTAGTTTTGGCACAGTAGGAAATAAAAAATTTCAACTTCAGTTGCGTCCGCAAAAAAAAGCTTACTGATCGTCAGACGGTCAGCCACTTCAGCTGAACTTCAAACTCGCGAAATCTTACAGTCGAGGACATTCCGACCTTTAAGACTAGAGAAAACGTAAGAACTCGGCCGGAAATCAAGGCTGCTGCTTGATTTACTAGTAATACAGTTACTTAAAAATCAAGCAGCAGCCTTGATTTCTGGCCGAGTCCTTACGTTTCCTCTGGCAGTCTTAAAGCTCTGCTTCCCACTCAGCTCTACGAGTGGCAAGTATGAGTCTATTAAAACAGTGCTTGTGTAAAAGCAAGTCTGGACTTTATTTTTTCCCGTCCTCGAACATCAATTTAACTTCTATTCAAATTTTCCAACTTTTATTTTTTCCACCTTAGTAGTTATTAAAGGTAACTTCATTTACTATTACTTACAGTAAGTCTCGTCTGGTATCGGCCCCGTGGCACGGAGGCTATTAATATGAATACCACTGAGGAGGCGACTCAGGCGCCGGGGTAGTTTTTAGCCATTAGACTATACTATTAATACTGAGCCTTTTTAGTCCGCCGCCGGCCGTGGCATATTATTATATATATACTCAGTCATGATAGTAATCATTTATTAATATAATACAATATTACTGAACTTGATATCACTGCTACTCAGTGTGACAATTTCAACTTTGAAGTTTTTTTTTTCAAGTTTTTTTTTTTTTTTTTTTTTTTTTTTTTTTTTTTTTTTTTTTTTTTTTTTTTTTTTTTTTTTTTTTACGCACTGTTTTGAATAAAATCCTTGCCACTCTTTTTTCAAAAGTTTCTCAGAGTCACCCAGAGTCCGAGGCTTCAACTTCATTTTTTTTTCAAGTTTTATTAATCATGATCATATAGGCCCTATTAGTCACCTGAACTTGACTGAGCCTCGGATTCATAATTCAAGGCCTGAGTTTACGCAAGCACTGTTTTATATATTATTAATATTGTAGTTCGGAATAATACAACTTCACTGCATACGTGACTTGTCACTTGTCACGTAGTCACTGAGAGCTGAGTGCCGGGACTCGGAAGCAGAAAATGCCGATAAAATGCAAGCCCGGCCTTCGGCAATGGACAACGCCTGGCCTTCGCAATGCTACCGTCGAGTACAGGCAACCGGTGCGTTCCCCTCTTACTGGTCATAGACCGTCTTCACACACGAAGAGTTTACTAACAACCTGAATGCGAACAGTTCCCGCCCGGCAGTTCAACTACCGAAATCAAAAAGCCTATGCCATGATGTACCGTCCTGAAATTGACCCACGAAACAAAGAGTACTGATATGGATAAAAACTTGAAATGTAATGGTAAAAGCTGTTGCCACCACTACCAGAACAAGTACTAAAAGTGACTGCATTAATTACTAACAATATTAACGGTAACGACTACTACTAACAGATCATTAACTTGAAGTGATAGTGGACATAACTGAGGAGAAAGTGTCTCAGTAATTAATGTCAAATGCTGCCCCTTAATTAGACTCCCTTACAAGTCAGTGGCGAGCAACGATCAATAGTGACAACAGTAGCAAATATACGAAATGAGCAAGTGAGCTATCCTACGTCTCCTGTGGAGTTCGGCAATATAGCTACACTGTAACTACTACTATTCCCTTGCTATCGGGTAACCTATTCCAGGTTCTAAAACCATGAACAACTATCACAGTGTCCACGAACGTGCCCAGTTGGAAGTCCCCCGATGCGCCAGGCACCGGTCCACCACACGAATCCAACGCCAGCTGTCGGGAGTTGTCTCTCCAGAAGGGAACGATCCCCGAGTCTTGAATCCGATGATACGTGCCGCACTCGCCGGTTATACTGCTCCCCACGCATAGGCTTAGTGTTGATATCGGCGATGTTGTCGTCGGACGCCACCTTCTCGTTGACCACGAGCCCGACGTCCACCTTCTGTTTCACTATTGCGCAGCGCAGGTCCACATGACCGAGCTTCCTAGAAAATACAATTTTGTATCAGCGAGGTCCAGAGCACCCTGGTTGTCGCCGTACAGGATGGGGGGCTGCCCCCACCCGTACGGCCCCATTGCGTCCGCTACCCGGCCGTCGGCGATGCACTGCACAAAATTCATGATTTTATCCTGCCCGTGATACGCATCCACCATGGCGTACACTTCTGCCTCGCAGGATGAGACTTCCGGGGCGCTGGCACCAAACGCTCGCCCTCGGCCGCTTCTTGCGGACCCCGCTCCCGGACTTCTAACTTGAGTCGGCCCATGACATCAAGCGGGTACCGTTCGCTTTGGTGAAGCGAATTCCCTTTGAACGCGTACCGTTAAGGTACCGACGACCTGCTCGGCCTGCTGATAATTGAATAATTCCTGCTTGGAGGCATGGGTCGCTACCTCCCCGAGCGGGCCCAACACCTCATGCCCAGTGATACGTGTCCACAACAGGACACCTACGATGTGCTGCGGAGAGAACTGCTCTAACACTGACTGCTTTCCGGCTCGCACCCCCGGCATCAACCACGGAGAGTCGGCAGTAGCTAGACCGATGTACTGGAGTTTCTCAACTGCCTCTTTGATGAAATCTTCCTGCGAGATCTTGATCGTATGGCCTAACCGGCAGTCTTCCGTATCCTCTATGTTCAAGCCTACTACCCCCGTAGGGGCCTCTTGCTTAAAGACTCTAAAAGCCTTCTTACCTGCAGCTAAGAACTCCGCCTCAACCTCCTTGCCACTGAACGCTCCCATCAATGACATGTCGCGAGTCGTCAACGTGTACAAAGACAAAGTCAGGCTTATCTTTGCCGGCCGCGGGTAACCACCGCCAGAAGAAACAAGGGAATGCGGCATGGGCCTTAAGCCCAAACTCTCCAAGATTCTGAAGGGTACTAACTTGTACCGCCACCACTTTCGTCCCGCGTCAGGTCTACCATAAAGAGCCTTAAGCATCTCCCATACGTAACCCGGTTCTTCCAAACCAAACGGTGGCACAATGTAGGTGGGGCGATAACCCTGTTCGGAGGCTGATGCCTCAGTATAGTCTGTCCCGACGTCCCACTTCGACAGAATCAGACAAAAGAACACCGTAAGAGCGAACAACATCAAGATGGTAAGAGCGCAGGGGGTCGGGAAGTCACGTTTCCCGAAATGCAATCCTTGGATCATGGAATAACCCTTAGCAGTCCACCTGCTCTTGAACTTCAAGATCCTCCCGCCTGCCTCTTTAGTGGCGTCAAGGAACCGGCCCTCACATATGTCCTTCTCGACTAAGTTCGCCCGGACCCTACGAAAGCACCCTTTGTCCCAGAGCGTAGACATCTCTTCGGCCCGAGCATCATCCCAATAACCCAACTCGTCTGCTTGCTTCTCCCCCACCGGCCTAGCGCGCGAATATGGCTGCATGAGCGGATTACTGGCCGGACTCGGGCAAGGCCCGGATATTTGTCTACGGTGTCCAACAATGTTACGGTCCGGGGCATCATCATCCTCGAACTTTACCCAATTGGCCGGTTGGTGCTTCTTTTGCTTCTTTACCCACATGAGTTTGCTAACGTCCTGTACCTGCCCACGTCCGAGTCGGACCTTATCCTTGAAACCCAGCCCATAGGTCCTGCTGGCTCAAGCCCAACCCCACTGTGTAGCTGGGGTTTCGACCCACCGCCCTTTTAGATCACCGATCTCCTTCACCCTTTCCTGATCCTCTGGTGCTGGGGCATGGGTCTCTTCCCGGACCAATGACCAAATTTTTGCCAAAGATAAGTTTAATTTTAGAAGCGTTAACGCGGGTGCCATCCGGCCGCCACAAAAGTTAAACAATTAATATTAATTGGCTTAAAAAATCAAGCCTAAACAATACTAAACTTGAAGAAATAAACAAGGGTGGGAGGGCGGGAAAGAAAAATCCTAAATGAACAAGACACTCCGTTGTCAAGTTCAATATACCAGAATAAGGTAAGGAGCGAAGACAACAACAACATATATATGTTAAAACAAAGAGTGATACCTACATGAACAAGACACTCAGTTGTCAAGTTCAATGAACCAGAATAATGGGAAAGCTAAGGCACATCCAGAAACCAAAATCAGAAACGACACAAACGACACAAACGACACAATCGATACAAAACTGTCTCAAGGAAAAAATGGCAAAAGCTAACATCTTCTTAATGTGAATACCATCTCTGCTAGACGGGCCCTCGATGCTAGTAGCAGAGAGACAATCGTCTAAGAGAAAGACACTTCAATCCTCTTATCACAAGGGAGGGAGAGGACTGAAAAGACTTTATCGTCAAAAAGAGGTCTGGGGTGCGGGGGGGAAAAAACCGTGAGACACGGAACATTCCCGGATCAATGACCAAATTTTTGCCAGAGATAAGTTCAATTTTAGAAACGTTAACGCGGGTGCCATCCGGCCGCCACAAAAGTTAAACAATTAATATTAATTTGACTTAAAAAATCAAGCCAAACCAACACAACTGTGTAACTCTGCTGCAGCGCTAACGGCGTAGCCACTTCTCAGTTTGACGAAATGATCTGATCCTAGCCTTTAACTTGTCACGCTGACGTGACAATTTAGCTTCCCTAAGTTCAGCAAACAAGTCTCGAACAAAGTCAGCAGATGCGCTTCTATACAAAGACACTACGTCAGCAGCTGCAGAAGCAGCTAAGCTTGCTAACAGTGGTCCTATGTGTACGTAGGATAGCAAAGCAGGACCCTCCTGAATGTAGTGTCTTGCTGACTTAGTTGAGGCCCATCTACCCCTAAGCATAATGTCTTCAATAGGTACATCATCCAACAAGTCTCTTGTAGCAGCTCCGTGTCTAAGCAAATGAGGAGTGCCCACAGCGTGAAGTCCCAGAAGATTCTTTGCTGTGCGGAAAAATGCCTTAAACCGTGATGGGGAACAATTGATGAGCAACGATGTAGCCCTTCTGCCGTCTCTCAGAACGCCTTGTAATAAGGTGATGACACTACTGTTGGTAATACGAGCAAATTTATTTGCTCCAGTTTTGGTAGTACGCAGCACTACTCCAACATGCTTGTATGTAGACCCAAGCCGTTTATCACCTGGAAAAACAACGTCCTCCTTCCTGAGAGCGCAAACCTCGCCCACACACAGGTAAGCTCCAAAAGCTAGCAGAAAGCCAAGTCCCACCAACGGATCCCACGATCTTACAACGACCAGCGCCAAGAGGCAAGTAAGCTCCCACGTGATCGGCGGTCTTTTCACAGGTGGCCGCAGTCTTGCCCAGCCCGTAATTGCAGCTGACGACATATGAAGCTTGCCTCGAAGGTGCGGCAATAGACTGATCAGGGCACACTTAGCGTTTATCACTGTCTGCCTTCTTCTGCCCGAGCAAGAGATATAAAGGTCATAAATCCAGTCGCTGAAAGCTTCGTCGATGCCACGCGCGTCTTTAAGCTCATCAAGCCCAAAATTATGAAGTGCAAAGTTCCAAAATTCGTCCAAAGCAGGCCTATACTAGCCTGTCCAAGTCTCCTCTTTTACGCATGCTCGCCGCAGAAAAGAACGATCACCTCGCGCGTGACGGGGCATCAGTGAGGTTCATTCCAGATGGAACGTGCACCAAGTAGATCGTGCTACCCGAAGCCAGGAGACACGATGCAATGCGGCGGAGCAAATGCAGGAGCGGACGAGAAGACGAGCGTCCCTTAGACGCAGCACCAAGCACAACTTGAGAGTCGGTATAGAGAATAAGCAAAGAGCCAGCAGCTGACTGGTGCGAAAGGAACCAGCGGACCGCTGTCAACACAGATCGCATCTATAATACATTGATATGTTCACCCAGCCATTTCCACCGATAGGAGACTGCCACTTTTCAGTCATAAGTCAGAAGGTGACGGAGCATGTCAAGAGTCGAAGCTGGTAAGATACCTGAGCTAGGTGCGTAACACTCACCCAGTCTGAACTCTGACGCGTCTGTCGCGATGACATGTTTGAAAAGCAACGGTGAAATTCTCGCGTAGAAAAGTGGAGCCAGCGCACGCGCGAGCATAAGCTCTCACAACTGATTTCCAGATTATAGCAGTCGCTAGATTTAACCTCTTGCCGAAAATATACACTGAGCTAAAAATAGAGAGTGACGGACGCTTCAGTAGCATTACCCAGGTTCAACACTCAACAAGCCGCTGTATCATTCGGCCAGATGTCGCACCGTGAGAGCAGACTGAAGTAGTCTTTTCCATCAGCTTGGTCAGCTTCAGAGGGTCAGGCTTGTAGATGTTATTTCGCAGACTGTGGCCCATGACTTGATTCGTGGGTAACGATGGAGATCTCTTTTCAGAGTTGCATCTGAGGCCTTTACGCTCTTCGACAGCTTGTTCGTAGCATTGCAGTGCAGTGTTGCCAAGCGTTGAGTCCAAGGTGAAGATACGGAGATCATCAATGTATACAGAAGGAACTGTGTCGTTATTATTCACTGATCTTCGCTCACCAGGCATCAATGGCTGTCCAAAGGACGGGCACGATCTTCTGATGAGCTCAACATGAAACTCTTGTCCCAGGAACACTGACCACTCTCATCCTTGAGGCAAAGAATGCATGACCGGCGACAACAAACTGTCTGGTCCGAAGCAGGTCACAAGTCTAGTAGGAAGTTCAGCTGCAGTCACTGTCGGCAAACCAAAGTATTTGCTCAGCCAGTCAGGGACCCTCAGCTCATCGTAGACCTTCGGCAGATCTAAGCAAGCGACGTGAAGGGTAGCACCGAGAGGAACACGAAGAGCAGCCACCACATCCGGTCCTGGTAGTCTTGGATTAGGCGGCGTACGATGACAGCAGTTTGCAGGAACAGCTGCTAATATCGCACGCTGACCACCGTCTGGTCTGGAGACAGTAAAGAAGCCGTTCTGAACGATGTCAGCAGAGAAATGACGGAGCTCCACCATCCCGATGTCAAGCATGTGGGTCAGAAGCTTGATGTATTCCACTCTAGGCCCGCAGATAAAAGGTGACGGAGCTTCGTTCGAAGGATGCTCACCAGATATGTCCAAGACATGCCCCTCTGTAACAGCGGAGGTGGAAGGATCTTCTAAAAGCTGATTGATATGAGCAGGAAGCCACTAAGTAAATCAATACATGCACCCTCGTGTCGGTAAAGAGACGTCAGATGCTCTCATAGGCACCGCGCGTGACTGCAGGTCTATGAGACTAGAAGGATAGCTGGATGGGAAAATAAATGAGTCGTTGTCAAAATCCATATCGAATTCCTGAGGAGGCACACGATCTGAAGCAGCGCTTACTTCATCCACGAAGTTGCGACACAATTCAAAACAAACGCGAAAGTCTTTCTATGTCTGGCAATTTCTGATTCTAATGTCTTATTTGATGACGGAAAGTTAAAACAAGATCGACCCTCCAAATACTGGAGGGCTGAGAATGCTGCCTTCGCAGCGTTGAGCGCGCTGTTAGACTCAGAACGCTTTGCACGTCGATGGGACCTTATTCTTTTGTTCAGCCGCATCCGTGCATGATGAGCAGTTACTCGTCCTTCGCAGCCTTGCCTGCTCTTCGCAGTGGCTTTGCGGCGTAGCGCAGTGACTCGGTTGATCTGTATCGCGCATTCCAGATCGAGCAGCGACGATCCCGGCTCCGGGCCCATAATTGAGTCCGCCACTTCCCAGTCGTCGGACCTGTCGGCCTCGCGCAATGCTGCAAGACGTTGCACCAGGAACTTCAGATGAGGGATGTCTCCAAGAGGTATTGCTTGATCGACTGCTTGCGCCCAGCCCAGAGCGTGCTGGCGATTGTAACCATGACGCCAATCATGTAGACGTACCGATTGCATGAGATTCCCGTAGACGCTCCTGATACGTAGGGTGCTGCGAAGGATCGAGGCTGGCACATCGACCTCCCGATCCTTTCCCAAGCCGAACCCCTGCTTTTCGCGTAGCTCTTTTACAAGTTCAAGGACGCCTTGGTCATGATCATGATCAGACACTAAGTCTTCTCGTTCATCGATGTCAGGCTGGAGCTGGTTTACATAGCCAGTAGTCACATTACCCAACCCTACCGCACTAGACTCTAGAATGCTCTGAAGGGACGCTCCGAGGCCAGCTGCAGTGCCCGCTGAGGTTGGACATGCGCTGAAATTATCTGTCACCTTAGGACGACCACGCACATCTTGACTAGCTTGAGCAAGTAGGCGCATTGCATCTGCTACTTGTGCAGAGGAGAAGAATCTCTCTCCAGCTCCCTGAACGGTACCGGTGTCAATGTCATAATCAGGGACTGCTGGCTCTTTCTGCTCCTTTGGAGCACCCGCCATACCAGGTGAAGATGTTTTGAGACCAGAAGCATGCTTGCCATCAACATCCTGATCAGCATACTCTTGACCAGTGCGCTTGTTGTTGGTTTTCTTTCGTCTCGCAGACATCAAAGAAAAATCCTAAATGAACAAGACACTCCGTTGTCAAGTTCAATATACCAGAATAAGGTAAGGAGCGAAGACAACAACAACATATATATGTTAAAACAAAGAGTGATACCTAAATGAACAAGACACTCCGTTGTCAAGTTCAATGAACCAGAATAATGGGAAAGCTAAGGCACATCCAGAAACCAAAATCAGAAACGACACAAACGACACAAACGACACAATCGATACAAAACTGTCTCAAGGAAAAAATGGCAAAAGCTAACATCTTCTTAATGTGAATACCATCTCTGCTAGACGGGCCCTCGATGCTAGTAGCAGAGAGACAATCGTCTAAGAGAAAGACACTTCAATCCTCTTATCACAAGGGAGGAGAGGACTGAAAAGACTTTATCGTCAAAAAGAGGTCTGGGGTGCGGGGGGGAAAATCGTGAGACACGGAACATTCCAGGGCTTGCATTGCTTCCTGTTCCGGGGTAACCTCATCCACTTCGCCTTCCGAGTCTGAGATATCAGACTCCCCCTGACCCGGAGACTTCTCACCGGCGCCGGTCTCGGTCACTCCCACCCGGGACTGAGGGACGAACAACTGGTCCAGGTTGGCATCCTCTACCATGAGGTCTCCCTTGAACTGCTTCATGTTAATCCCCTTCTTCTCCCAGTATGCCTTCAACAAGGGCCAGGCTGGTTGGCTATCGTTGAAGTTCTGGACATTGCGCCACGGAAACACCCTCCCTTCACACAAGACCATGTGAGCAGAGTGCTCCAGACTCAAACCGATCCAAGCCGCCATGTACGTGCGGCTTTCATCATGCCCTAACTTGCCATCTATGACTACATGGCATAAACACCCAAAGGCATGAAGATAGGCGATCAAGTTTACCTTCTTCTCCCGCGACATGAGTTCGAACATCCGGACTTCCCCGCCGGACCGCTTCGGTGAAAGGTTATGGAGTAGGATAGCGTGTTGCCACGCATAGTATTATCCCAACAAACCGTAGGGTAGCTGCGCCCTCACCATGTTATGACGCGCTTTGCGCCAAAAGTCCCGTTGTGACACCTCCGAGTGGGCGTTCTTGTTGTGTTCATTGATGGTGTTTGAGCTCACTTGAAATCATAACTGATGGAATCTTTTTCCAAAAGCAAATTCTTGACACTGAACTTGAACTACAAGTTGGACTCAGCCTTCACTGAACTTGGCAGTGAGCCATCCTTCAAGTAACGCAGTTTATTAATACAGCTGAGTAGTTTTTGCGCAAGCTAAACAAACTCACAGTCTACGTCACAAGTTCAGTCGTATTCATATTTTGCAACCCAAGTCTGCAACAAGGAAATTTAGATAGTAAATAAACGAAGTGACCGCTCTGCTATTTACGTATTGGTATGTAACCTGCGGCTCCCTGGAGTCAGGATCAAGTTAAAGCAGCCACTAGTAGAGATATATAATAAGAGTTCGTTGTGTAACCGTGGCATCATGATTCAATGATTATATTACGTGACCCCTTGGGGTTGTCACATCCAAACTCACAAAAACAAGGCCCGCCGCTCACCCGTGACAAAGAAATGCAGCAGTCCGGGCCGCCCGACTGACTTGGCAATTGTGTTTTAGTTTCCAGAGTCCCGGGCCCTCTTCTCCAGATCCCGGGTGACTCAGGCCGCTCTGCTATGTAGGCATCACCCCCCGGATAGCCGGTAAAAAGTACCCTTTTTCTGGTGTCAGGTGCACCTAGTTTTTTCCCATTATTTTCAATATTGTTTGGCCGGATTTGACCTAATGTCATTTTAACCTTGGTCTGTTGCCGTTTTCTTTTCGGCTTCACTGAGCTAATATAACGAGACATCATTCTCTTTTGGGGATTTGTGTCTGGTTGTATTACCGACTTTTTATTGAGCTATCTTCGGGGATTGTAACATTGGAGTCACCAGCACAAGGCTGATTTCTTTTCTAGCTTGTTTTTGGAACAGCCGAAAGAAAAATTGGACAGACCTATCTCTTCTGAGTAGGTGTTCCAAAAAACAAATACTCCAGCACATCCCCACACAGCTCTTTTTGCAAAACTAGACGTCTAGGCGTTTGTGAGTAGGTGTCTCAGTACCCTCTCCACAGCCTGTATCTGTGTCCTCACAAGGAGGCCAGACACCAGACCTCGTAGCTGTTCTTTTGTTCTCTCTTGAGACAGAGACAGAGTAGGTCAACAGACGTACACAAACACTCACAGTTACAAACAAACTTGAAGGACACGAGCGTAGTACTCTACCTTTCAAGTCTGTGCGCACTTTGTTGCCTCTCAAACCACACACATCAGAGTATTTTTGCAAATCTCTGACTGTCTTTCGACAATAGGTCTGAACAAGTGTCAGACGACAAGTCGACTTCTCAAGGAGTGCTTCTCTAGCCTTTGACATTATCTGTACATAGGTCCTCGTACCTCATAACAGATACAACAACAAAAAGAGAAAAATAAAAGAGGAGTGGAGAAGGAGATCAAATTTTCAGAGAAAGTCGTACAGATTACTTCTTTCTCACAAAAAAAAAAAAAAAAAAAAAAAAAAAAAAAAAAAAAAACACATAAGACATAGAGGTGAGACGCTCTCTCTCTATACTTCTTTTCGTTTTTTCTCTCTATTCGTTCCTCATAGACGAACAGAGCAATTACTGGGTAGAAACAACTCTGTCTCATCCGTATTCCTTCAGCATCCATGTCTACTAGGTCTGAAGACTGGCAGGAAGGAGGGGGGGAGAGTGAGCGAACCCCAGGAAACGAAGAGGAGTTCGTTGACCCTCATGCAGAAGGAGGAGATCTGGCACCTTCCTTTGACACAGGAGGAGCAGAGAATCAATTTTTTACTGCGCCTTCCTTTGACACAGGAGGAGCAGAGGAAGTCGAGGAGGAGCAGAAGGGAGGAGAGGAAGCGAGGTTTGTGGCCGAATATGGCAAACTAAGTAAGAAGGAGTTTGAGGAGAAGAAAGGGAAGGATGAGGCCTATAAATGGCTATACATTCCCCAAGAAATGCGATGGGGACAACCCTTGAAGAAGGAGGACATCTGTTACCCTCTCCCAAGGCAAGCTCTGCCTCTCGCAGAATTCCTCAGAGACGACGGTGCACAGTTACAGGTGCAACATGTCTCATTTGGGGACAATATGTCTTTACTGGAGCTACTCGACCTCTCATGGACAGTGTTTGAGTGTGCTATACTCTTTGAGTACCAGACTGGAAAGACTGTGCTGCCATGGAACACAAGAGCACTGGCTAGGTTGCTCGATCCTGGTCAGGACATTGATTCAATAAAGAGAGTGGAAAAGGAGTTTAAGTTCAGGAATCCAAAAGGACAGATCAATGTCATGGATGTGTCTCTGAAACTTATGGAGGCCAAGTTAGTGGACCTGGGTAAACTCCAACACACCCAGTTTGGCAGGGACCTTCACCCGGCCCTGAGGGAAATAGAAAGCGAAGCTGGAGGGGTGACGAGGATGAAGAAGCTGCATGCGGCCTTGGTGAAGGATGACGCATGGAAGAGGTGGGTCTTCACGAAGGATCATACGATCTTGGAGGGGACGGCCGCACCACCCCCCACCAATAAAGCGGGAGAGAAGGAGTTGGCGGAGAAGGCCTTGTTCCTTCGGAAGGCAGCTGAGATCCTGTCTTTTTTTCATCATGCCCAAGAGCTGTATATCAAAGAGCTAGCGGCTGAGAATTGCATTAGCCAAGGCGGCGGGAACAAAGGGACCGAAATATTCCTCTGGATCTTATATGGCTCCCTCGGGCCGCTCCGCCCCGTCAGCCCACACAGCCCCTTCGGCCCCTGCGACTAGCTAAGCGCCTACCACTGTTATTGTCAACAGTAATGACAAAAAGGACACACAGGCTATCATACAGGCCTTCCAAAAATATACAAAGTCCGATGCCACTGCTCTGACGCTGTATGCAGAGACAGCGAGTCAGAAGGACACGGATGCGAACCTTCGAGACAAGCTCAGAAGAATTGATGCTTGTATGAAGCAGCATCCAACGGACGAAACACAGGAGTATGAGGCGTTGTACACCTTGTTGGACCCATCAATCATCACACAAGGGTTTGATGTTGGGGAGTACAAGGCGATGAGAGCGGTAGAGGTGGCGGCTAGGAGAGCAGCCTCAGACCTGCAATGCACGGTGCCAGTTGCCGTCCTCTTGCAATACTTTAAAACTCATGGGTATCAGCACCTGTGCACTGGTACTTTGATTGGAATTGAGATTTTTCAAGAGGTGAACGAAGGGCTGGGCATTGGCACGAGGTTGGCAGCGATCCTCACTGAGGTCAGCGCCAAGTACGGGCTCTTTTATAGCCGGAAGTCTATCATTTTGTACTTCCTGAGTGCTTTGTGTACACGACACCCGAGCAAGCTCGCAAGGATCATACAGTCCTGTCCGACCTTCACGGCGGTGAAGACGGCGGATTTTTTAGAAACGAATATATACGAGAGGACTGTAGCGGCTACTCCGCCGGGCGACCTGTTCAAGGAGGTGCTCGACGCGTGTTCCGAATTGGACACTGCCACCGAGTCATTCTCCAGTGCCGCGACACAGGGGGTTGGAGGTGCTCAAGCAGCACATGCAACTCGAACGGCAGGTCTCAAGAGGGGGAGAGATGATGAGCCGACGCCGTGCTACCGCTATTTTTCATACATGGCGTGTAAGCATGAGGCACAGAAAGGAGTAGGCAATTGCCTCTTCAGCCACGACTCTCTTGATGATAGGCAGCGAAATCTTTTCCTTAGAGAGCTCGAAGGCATGAAAAAGACCATGTACGCCATGTACAAGAAGGAGTTGGAGGAGGGGAGGTGGAATGCGAATATGGTCTCGGATGCGGAGTTCCGGGAGGCCATCATTTACTTCCTTGACAGAATGAAGAGAAGGGAGAAGAGAGAGACATCGGGCCGATCAAAGGCGCCGACTAGAGGAGGAGGAGAGACGAGAGGATCGTCACGAGGGTCCCGAGGGACACCAAGAGGGGCGGCACCACGAGGACGAGGCTTTCGTGGAAGGGGAGGACGGACCCCAGCGCGCCCTCCCAGAGGACACGGATACTGGAATTATAGCACCAGTTCCAGCTCCAACTACCCCCAGCAAGCTTATACCGCTACGGAGGGGGGACGTCAAGACGAAGACACCGGCTCAGGTGAGCGTGTTGTCGTCGTAGACTGACGGGAGGAGAAGAGAGAGGAAAAGAAGAGAGAGAAGGAGATAAAAACTGTTCTTTTTAATCCGACAGTCACAGTTATGCCTACTGTTGATGAACAGGATACGAACGGTTCCGTTCCTCCCAGACGTGAAGGTGAAGGCACACAGCCTCACAAGCCTCAAGGTAAGCACTTGCTAGTTCATCCTTCGAGAGCTAATATGATAAATGATGCGAATAGGAAGGCGAAGAAGGCGATGGAGGAGAGGAAGCCGAAACCAAAGGCTAGGTCTCCTCCTACGAAGAAGCAGCGGACCGTACCCCCGCCAAAGGACTCAATAGTCTCTGCTATAGACACGAGTACACTCGGTGTACCAGACTCTGTCCAAAAGACACTCGAGATACCGGAAGCCCCGGAGACTCAAGAAGTTAAGTTGGCGGAAAAGGGGGGAGAACGAGAAGAGGACAAGGAACTTGAGCTTAGACTCAAAACCCTAGAACGAAAAATTCATGTGCTAGCGGCTAGTTTACATAGACCAGACGCGCTATGCTACACTGACCTCTTTTGTGAAACTTTACAAACCACATTAAAAGTTGGTAATGATACGATGGCGAATATTAATATTGTCGGCCAGAAGTTTTTGAATAGTCACCGGACATGGGTGGACAAAAACATTAGAAAAACAAAGGGGACCCTAAAAGGGGTAGGCAGCCGTACGGAAATTACGGGCATCGTCACATTAATTTTCAAATTGAAATCCGGTCGAGTATGTCGTGCGGACCTCTATGTTGTCCCCGATTACCACGGTTCAATCCTGCTGTCGTATGACCAATTGGCTACGATGGGGGCTGTGATCGATTGCGCCGCACGGCGGGTGATTTATGGAGTGAAGAATGGAGAGGAGGATGATATTAATCCGATGACTGCTACTGACTCATACGAGGCTTTTGAGCTGAGTCTAGCAACGGAGAGGAAAAAGTTGGCCTTCGTACATGAGGCAACTGAAGCCTATGTACACCCCTATGTCACAGTGCCGGAGGAACTGACCTGGACCGACAATTGGGAGACGGAGATGCAGGCGTATACGGTTACGATTCCCGCATGGGACAGAAAGTCTATTGATGACTTAGTCGTAGCGCGTAATGAGGAGATAATATGTGTTGCGAAACAGTGCCCGTCGTTGGCCAGATTCGCAGAAGGTGGCGGGGCAGATGTCCATATTACTAATGGCTACTGTTACCATGCGAAGGTGTCAGATGAGAAGAGAGAGGCGTTTGTGCCAAGGAGGAAGGGGCGTATCCCCGATACTCCAGCGGATGACATTAAAACTTTTATCACGAACTTTTGGGGCGATGTGCCTACCTGGCCGCGCTCATTAACTGAAGTGAAAAAGTGTCTACGGACTCTATTTGAGAGTAACAAGCCGTATACTGTCATTCTGCCATACAATGAGAAGGCGATCTGGGCACAGGAGATAAGGGACCGGCTTATTGATCATCCTATACCTGTTCCTTCTCGCAAGCAACAGTTAGTGGTGGCTTGTCGACTCGGGTCTCGGGAGCAGAGCAGTGCATACAAGCAAAAGCTCAGAGCCCAGGACAAGTTGAAATTGATACCTCAAGCTTTCACATGCTTTGATGGTTTCTACACCCGTAAGGCTCCGATACAATACGCGAACCTTATTGATATGCTTGTCGGGCTGGGTCATGATGATGAGCCGGACACAGTCACGTATGAAAGAACGGGACTAGACGATTTGTCCGAGGAAGATATGAGTTTGGAGGAGGACTTAGCGCCCCTCAAGGAGCATAAGAAGATGTCGGAGGAAGATTTCCAAGCGGCGGCGCGGAAAATTTTAGAAGAAGGAGTGGGTTCGGAGAGAGAGAAGGCGTTTCTCAAAGCTAAGATGGAGGCGTACAGAGAAATTTTCGACCCTCCTCGGGCAGGTGGTGTAAAGTCGGATGACTTCACTGCTGTCATTTACAAGATACCGGGTGCGGAGCCATCTCCGGCACCACGGAGGGCAAATTTGAGCATACATGAGGCAAAAATAGCGGAGGAGAATGTGAGGCAGTTGCTCGATGAGGACTTTATTGAGAGATCTACATCTCCAATTGTCTCTCAACCGAAAATCGTCCCTAAGCCAGAAGGAGAATGGCGCTTGACGATCAATTATGCCCGTGTGAATAAGGTGCTAGAGGAAGAGAGAAATCCTCTGCCGACCTTAGAAGAAGGCAGAAGGGTGCTGCGGAATGCTAAATTCTATTCGGTCATTGACCTTAAGAACGGCTTCTGGCAGATACCACTGGACGAGAAATCCAGATGGCTGACTGCATTCGTTGTGGGTATGGAAATATACCAGTGGAAGGTGCTTCCAATGGGACTCAAACAGGCCCCGGGGCTCTTTCAGAAGGCGATGCAGAAGATGTTGAGCGGTCAATATGACGACCAGTCGGAGGATGGTTTTATGAGAAGGAGAGGACAGAAGGCGGGAGAATATGCATTTTGTTACATCGATGACATCATCGTATACTCTAACACAATGGAAGAGCATATCGATCACTTGTCAGATGTCTTCAGGCGCATCGGAGCATTTGGCCTGAAATGCAACCTAAAGAAATGTCAGCTTGCCAGGACAAGTGTGACGTATTTGGGTTACGAGATTTCTCATAATAGGGTCTCGATATCGCGCGAGAAGAGGGAGGAGATCATGAGTAGACAGTTGCCAAAGAATTGCACAGAGTTACACTCTTTTCTTGCGATGGCACAGTACTACAGCCAGTTCATACCCGATTGGGGTGCAACTCGGGCTAAGCTGGAGAAGATGATTGATTTTGGAGACTTTGAGAAGTGGGATGAGGAGGCTTTGCAGGCGTTTAATACGCTCAAAGATCTCATTTACAAAGATCCCAAGGACGGCGGATTAGTACTTATGATGCCCGACTTTACGAAGCCGTTCGTAGTCGACACGGATGCATCTAAGTTTGCGATTGGCGCGGTGCTGCAACAGGAAGATGAGGAGAAAAAGTTGCGCCCGATCATGTTTATTAGTAGAAAGCTGTGTGCGGCGGAGCGAAATTACTGCACGCGACAGAGGGAGGCGTTGGCAGTAGTATGGGCTCTCAAGAGGCTCAGAGAATACTTGTGGGGAGGACCTCTATTCACGGTTAGGACCGATCATCACAACCTTCTTTGGTTGATGAATCATGAACAAACCGGCCGTTTGGCGCGGTGGCAAGCTTTCTTGTCATGTTTCAATTTCACGATGGTCTACTTACCGGGAAAGCGAAACGTAGTCGCTGATAGCCTTTCCAGGCTAGAGTTTCAGTCGGAGGTGTCGGCTCTCGTATCATCAGTGGAGATGATGGACCTGTCCACGGACAAGGTATACGAGGTGAGCCACATAGAGGCGATGCAGATGGCAAGAGGCGTTCCTTATGACCGCACGGGTCTACAATATAGTCCTCAAGGCCCGGAGCATGGCATATGCTGTGAGGCGCATGTTCTCGAAGACGCTGAGTGGTCTTATGAGGCATACGAGAACGCGAAGGCGAATACAAAAGAAGAGGAGGAGACGACTGAGGTCTGTACTGAACCTCCACAGGAAAATCGAAGCGAGCTTGATGAAGACCCGGAAAGGGTAGGAGTAAGGTTGGAGGACGGTACTATTCATATCGCCTCGCCTACCGCGTGGAGGCAGCAACAGGCGACGGATCCGGAGTTCAAGGAGATCATAACGTTATACAAGAACCCTAATGAGCTTAAAAAGACTCCACAGATCAAAGATCAGATGAAGGAGATGGCGTGGAGAGATGGGCTATTGTGGTACAAGGGCCAGCATGGCAAATTTGCATCACAGCCTGACAAATGGACTCTCTGGGTACCAGAGAAGTTGAGGCGCTTTATATATGTCGCAGCCCATAACTGCCCCTTACTGGCACATCCGGGTCGACAAAGAACTCATTGGTTCATAGCGAGGCGATTTTGGTGGAAAGGGATGAAGGAGGAGATAGACAGGGAAGTGGACGCATGCATCCCATGCAAAACCACAAAGACACCGCTGAAGGCGAACTTTGGCCTGATCGGTACATTCCCGTTACACGCCGGGATGTTTGAATTTTTACACATCGATCATGTGGGACCTTTCCCCGAATCGGCAGAAGGGTACAGATACCTTCTTACCGCAATAGATCGAGCCACCAATTATGTCTGGGTTGTTTCTGTTAAGGACGCTACAGGCAAGACAACTGCGGAGGCTCTGATCGATAGGATCGTCTCGCAGATCGGAGTGCCTAGAAAGATATGTTCTGATCGAGGTTCTGACTTTAATAATGAAGTCATCGACAGACTATCTAAGTACTACGGGATGAAATGGCAATATGTTACTGCCTATAACCCGAGAGCGAATGGCAAGATCGAGCGGGTACATAGACCTCTCAAAGCCTCGCTTAAGATGTACTGTATGAAGAAGGAGAATCAGAGAGCCTGGGTGGAGGCAGCACCTTCATTTGCCTTTGCAATGAACTGTCTACCCTCATCGGCATTAGGAGGAGCCAGGAGCTCAGTCTCGCCATATCAATTGGTTTACGGCCGAGAGCCTAATATCCCAACCTCACTTCTGCATCCAAAAGACACTTGGGCAGATGAGGATGAGTTGTTCGGGATGAGACTAAGAGCGAAGATGGAGGCGGAACAAATGGTTGCGGCGCACAGGGAGGCGGAGCGCAGAAAGACTGACGCACAAGGAGTGCGACAAGCGCACTTAGATCAAGTCCGTTTCCAGGTTGGGGATATTGTACTCTTGTACCATCCTCAAGTCCCTAAGGGGGTTAGCTCTAAGCTGTTTACCCACTGGAAAGGACCATACCAGGTCATGGAACAGATGGGACCTCTGAATTATAAGATCAGGGGTAGAGGGAAGGTGCAGATTGTGAATGTTCGAAGGCTGATCAAATATGACCCCTTCTTACTTGAGGATGAATCCGTTGAGGAGGCGTTGAAACGGATGAAGGAGGACTTCCAAGAGGTACCGCCTATACAGAAGGAGGATACCTTAGAGGAGGAGAATGCCTATCGGGCACCGGTCACGGAGAAGGAGGAGACCGAGAAGGAGAGTAAGGAAGACTCAAACCGCAAAAGCGCGGCGGGGACTCAGTCTAAAGCACCCATAGTCCGGGCGGTACGAAGGAGAAGTTCACGGAGGCGCAGAGGAGGAGAGCGCAAAACGATCTCATCTTCGACCAACCGAGGAAGGTGGCAAGGTCGATGCGAGCGACGGATGTCCATGGAGGAGGAGGGGAGAAGGACACTAACCCGAACGCGGGTAATGTGGACATTCGACATGTGCGATGGAAGGAAGGAGAGGCGATTGCGGCCATCAAGTGGGTCCGAGACGCTTTTTATCTGTTGAGACCGGCAGAATCTCATGTTGCCGATGACACTCTCTCAGATCTTTATCTCATGCGAGCTGTGGCGGTCCCGCAGACTACACGGGCAGCACGGACATCGAAGAGATCCTTAGCAGCAAAAACGATACAACCGGTACTCCATTTTTGGAGAAGCATGGACCCTGTTGAGGATCCAAAAGCTAGACAATATTTACCGGTGTACAAAGACGCGAAAAATCTCGAGACATGGGATGATACTATTACCCTTCGAGACAAAGACCACACTGCGTGGACTATTCAGTCACTGCCTAGAGGAGTGCTTGACATTCCTTTTGACTTATCTTTGGGCGCCATCCCTAACAAAATATGGGACATTCTGGAGGAGTCAAAGTTTGACTTGACTTTTGTTGGCGGCCCGCCACCTGGCAAAGGGGTTCGCGCAAGGCGACGAAGGCAGTAAGTGACATTTTTTTCTTTTATCACGCGTCGGACATTGAAAGCTGCATGTGGATTAATCTCATAGTGCCCATGTCAGATCATGTCTTATTAAAATGTTTTTATACCATTGTTGTTACTTGGCATTTTTATCGCAACATATGAGTGCGAGGGTCAATCGGCAAATGGATACGACACCGTATAAGGGGATCGCTTGTGAGTTTAGCGATGGTGTTCCTGGTACGACCCTGCTTCAAGTATCCAGGGTGATGTTCTCAAAAAACGTTCTCATAGTAGACATATTAAATTTTTTTTCTTTGGATATACTTAATATCGTCATACCAGCACGGTCCGTCTCTACTTGTGTCGGCATATCGCATGGTCGGGCTCACTCACCCCGGCTTTGGATATAGTTATTAGGTCTGGCCCCCTAGTACTATATTAAGGTAACCGATTGAATACAAGGGTATGTTATTAAAAGACAATGTATTTACTGATCGGAAGTGTTTTTGGAGAAGGAGAAAAATTATAACGCTGCTTTTATTGCAATAGTAATACTATTTGTTCTTGACATACTGCCTCAGAATTAAGTTACGGGGGGGACAACAAGTGTGGAAGGAGGAGTTTTATAGTTGACTCGTGTCTGGCGTATGCGTTTTATATATCCACTGCACCGTCTATCCGTGGGTTAATGCACTTAGTTGCGACACCCCGTAGCGTTTGTGCAGAAAAGAAATCAGCAATTATATGACGAAAATATTGCATATTTTCGTCAAAAAAAACGGGAAGTGGTACTGTAGGCATCACCCCCCGGATAGCCGGTAAAAAGTTCCCTTTTTCTGGTGTCAGGTGCACCTAGTTTTTTTCCCATTATTTTCAATATCGTTTGGCCGGATTTGACCTAATGTCATTTTAACCTTGGTCTGTTGCGTTTTCTTTTCGGCTTCACTGAGCTAATATAACGAGACATCATTCTCTTTTGGGGATTTGTGTCTGGTTGTATTACCGACTTTTTATTGAGCTATCTTCGGGGATTGTAACAGCATTGGACAATTAATTAGACCCTTCCTCCTCAGCTATGTGTATATTACTATTTGGTATGTTAGTATTATACGTTACTGTAAGTAGTATTATTAGTTATTAATACAGTCATTTAGAGTATCTTTTCTGGTACTGATGGCACTAGCTTTTTACCATTACAATTATTGCCCATATCAGGCAGTTTCGTGGCTCATTTTCTGGAGGTACATCTTTTGTGTGACGTAGTCAGTTAGACTGGCTGGAATTGTTCAGTATTGTTAAATTCTTTTGCGTGGGAAGCAGTTGGCCGGTAGGAGGGGACGCTCCGATTTCCGGTCGCAGTTTCCAGAAGTCGCGAGGGTTTTCTCCCAACGACCGTGCTCACCACTTTGCAAAAGGTTAAGATAGTTCAAGTTTTAGTTCAAGTGAAAGTGCAAAGGTTGGGGAAAGGGTAACGTGTGTGTGTGGTCTCCAGGGCTTTGGAGCTGTGCTCTCGAAGAAGGTTCTGAGTTGAAGGTTGTGGCGTAGAATAGGTTTTGGTTGTGTTGGATTGCGTAGTAACGGATGTAAGAGAGTTGGAGTGGAAGGATGAGTTGTACGGTCAGAGCGATAAAAATACAAGCTGATATAGGTAAAAAGTGCACGGGAAATGACATTTGTAAAAATGGAAATTTGCCAGTGCACCTATGACGTGAAAAAAAGGGAAAATTTGGAAATTAGTTTGAAATAAATTGGTTTTTGCTTTGTATTCTAGTACGTTAATAGTTCCTCGATGATTTTATTATTATTATTATTATTATTATTATTATTATTATTATTATTATTATTATTATTGGACACCGTGATAGCCCAGTGGTCAAGTTCTACCATCTGGGCCCTGTCGCCAGTTCGATTCCCGTCGGTGCCACCAGTATTTTCATTGAACATACCGGTCCGTCTGGAAGTGTTGGAACTGTCCTTGCGGGGGTGTCATTAGAGCCTATCGTCAATTCTTCGTACTCCCCTCACGGGTGAGACGATGGAGGCGCATGTGCAGAAATGCATCAGCCATTGACAGAGAAGCACTATTATTATTATTATTATTATTATTATTATTATTATTATTATTATTATTATTATTATTATTATGGACACCGTGATAGCCCAGTGGTCAAGTTCTACCATCTGGGCCCTGTCGCCAGTTCGATTCCCGTCGGTGCCACCAGTATTTTCATTGAACATACCGGTCTATTTCTGGACCAGTATTTTCATTGAACATACCGGCCCGTCTGGAAGTGTTGGAACTGCCCTTGCGGGGGTGTCATTAAAGCTTATCGTCAATTCTTCGTACTCCCCTCACGGGTGAGACGATGGAGGCGCATGTGCAGAAATGCATCAGCCATTGACAGAGAAGCACTATTATTATTATTATTATTATTATCATGAGTCACTGTGACTATTATCATTATTATTATTATTATTATTATTATTATTATTATTATTATTATTATTATTATTATTATTATTATTTCAATTCTTCGTACTCCCCTCACGGGTGAGACGATGGAGGCGCATGTGCAGAAATGCATCAGCCATTGACAGAGAAGCACTATTATTATTATTATTATTATTATT